>JAHKKF010527593.1:3249-30040 GCA_019740295.1 Labeo calbasu | reverse complement strand
TATATAATTTACTTATTTGATTCTCTCTCTATACATGTTTAACATTTATTTTAATAAGTGTTAAATAACTTAATTGTTTAATATAATTTTAAATTTAAATGACCGTTTTAACAGCATTTGATCTTAATGTGATTTTCTTAATTTTTAATTTCAAAAAACGTAATATGTTTATTATTTTGATTATAAATCATGTTCTGAGGCAGAAAATGATGTTTTCAAAAGGGGACGTATTTATTCTCACCTTCGAACATTAAAATTCTTTGCATAGTTAACTTGTGTGCATAACTCAAACAAACCAGTTCCAACAAAAATGTCTTCATGACAAAACCTTGTAAATGTATAACTACATTCAATAAACAATCAATTCACTGCTTTCAACAGACTCATTTGAGAGGTGCAGACTACAGCAGAACTTCTGGAACTTTAATACATTCTTGATCCGTGATCTAAGATCCTTCAGTCTGCTTGTTCCTTCTTTGCAAATCCGTGGCCGCTTTTGACGGGCCAGCCCCTCTAGCAGAGAGAATGGGGAAGGACGGGAATGCTTGCATCAACCTTCTCCATGGCAACATGCCTGAAGCCTGTCCTGAAATGCCTGGGGGTCACAATGATGACAAAACAGTATTTAACCGAGCACACTGCTCCGGCTATTTACAAAAGGCTTGGAGGGAGGGGAGAGAGCAGCTTCACAAAAGTCCATTTACAGTACGGGTCAGTACATCTCAATACCTTTACAATTCCAGTCAAATTCTTTGTGTCCCCCCCGCTGACAATAAGTATCTAGCCCGCGCCACACACAAAAGGGCGCCTGGCCGTTTATGGTCTCCGCTGACATTAACCCAACAGATTTGGGCTCCTCTCCATTAAACTGCTCTTTCTTTTCTCTATTACGCCATTAAACTTCTCCCTTTCTTCCTCCGTCACGCGGGTCATTTCGAGTGTGAAGCCGTCGGAGTGCGAGAGATGCGACAACTTGCCTTTAACAATAATTAGTTCCTCTGTACGGCGGAACAATCGGCACCAAAAGGATTCCGCTGTTAAGGAGACATTAGCTGGCGTAACAAAGGGGGTCCCGGCCTTTGGAGCCGTTCGCCTCGCATTAGCTCATAGTCCTGCTTCCGTTTCAGCCTGGCTTTGAGTCAGGACACAGCGATGGGAGAAATCTCCCTGTGAGTTTGAGCTGCACGCATTATGCTTCCATCCCGGCCTAATCCTGCTTTTACAGGGGTCAAAATAAGGTCAATCCTCAGAGCATCCACACAGGACATGATGCTGGGGTTTGTGCACACATCTAAAGATGGAAATCTCACACACTGAGGGTTTTAGTTTCAAAGTATCTAAGGGAATCAGAAACTTGAAGAACTGACAGAAATTTTAAATCTCAAGTATCTAGTTATGCCATGAACAATTAATATAAATTGAGTTACAAATTATTCATAAATCCAAAATAGTCTTAAATTACAGCTTGTGCATAGCAGGGCAAATTCAGGCAGAGGAAACCAATTAAAATAAATAATGAATAAAAAATACACATATAAATGTGGCTTGGCTGCCCCCAAGACTAGAGAAATAACATTCCTAAAGTCCAGAATTGAATTAAACTTAATCTGCCGCAATGAAGCCATGCTATCCGAGCCAAATCAAATATATTTATTTTGGTGATTTATGATATTTTTATAAGAAGGTACATTTTCAGTACCTCCATACTTAGGCATACAGTGTACATTCTCTTGCTTTATAAGAAATAAAATATGATATAGATTAAATAAAATTGTGTTTTTAAGCTAAGTACACACCCTTAATAATTAAAAATGTTTTAGAATGGGATGCGCAATAATGGTATATGACCATATCGATATTAGCCAATATTATTGTCTTAATAATATTGGGTCGAAAAAATATTAAACATTTTTAACATCTGTTCATTGTGTGTTTTGACGCAAGCAGAATTCTTTGTAGATTTCTGCTTTATTTTGGTAAACAACTGAACATAATGAAAAAATGTACTTAGTAAATTAGTAAATTTCAAAAATAATTACAAAGAAATCACTAAATAAATAAATAAAATACTAATCAAATTTTGAAGTACAAAGACTGAAATAGTATTTTCTTATAAAATGTATTTCAATATTATTTATTTTATTTCACTTCAGATTTTTTTAAACAGTATATTTAGATATATGCTTTAGATTTATGCTTTATTTTGAGAAAAAAAACAAACAACAAAATGTTCAGAAAAATTTACATTGAAAATTTTCACTTAGAAATTGATGGTAAATTTCACAAATAATTACAAAGAAATAGCAAAATAAATAAATCAAATACTAATGAAATTTTGATGTACAAAGACTGAAATAGTATTTTCTTACTAAATGTATTCCAATAATATTTATTTTATTTTACTTCAAAATCTTTCTTTTTTCTTTTTCTTTTTATTTATTTATTTATTTGACATTTTTTGAAACGTATACTCTTTTTTTTGCCTGGTTAGAAAAAAATATTAACCATTTTCCACATCTGTTTATTTTGTGTTTTGATGCAAGTAAAATTCTATGTAGATTTATGCTTTATTTTGGTAAATAACTGAACAAAAGGAAAAAAAAAATTTTAGTAAATTTCAAAAATACTAATGAAATTTTGATGTACAAAGACTGAAATAGTATTTTCTTACAAAATATATTCCAGTAATATTTACTTTATTTTACATCTAAAAACCCTTTTTTTTTTTTTTTTTGAAAACGGTATACTCTTTTTCTGCCTGGTTACAAAAAATATTCAACATTTTAACATTTTACCCATCTATTCATTGTATTTTGATGCAGGTGGAATTCTATGTAGATTTATACTTTTATTTAGAAAAAAAAAGTTTTTTTTAAACAAGAAATGAGAATTTGTTTAGAAAATTTTACATTAAAAAATTCACAAATAATTACAAAGAAATAGCTAAATAAATAAAATACTAATGAAATTTTGAGGAAGACTGAAACAGTATTTTCCTACAAAATGTATTCCAATAATATTTATTTTATTTTACTTCTAATTTTTTTTTTTTGAAACAGTCTAATCTCTTCCTGCCTGGTTAGAAAGAAATATTAAACATTTTCCATCTGTTCATTATGTGTTGTGATGCAAGTAGAAATGTACATTTCACAAATAATTACAAAGAAATAGCTAGATCAATAAATACATAAAATACAAATTAAACTTTGACGTAAAAAGGCTGAAATATTATTTTCTTTAAAAATATATTCCAATAACATATATATATATATATATATATATATATATATAATTTTTTTTTTGGCCTGGTTAAAAAAAAATTAAACATTTTGCATATCTATTTAGTGTGTTTTGATGCAAGCAGAATTCTATGTAGGTTTATGCTTTATTTTGGGGGGCAATTTAAAAAAAAAAAAAAAACTGAATACAATGAGAATTTGTTTGAAAATTTTACATTGAAAATTTTCACTTAGAAATGGATAGTAAATTTCACAAATAATTACAAAGAAATTGCTAAATAAATAAATAAATAAATAAATAAAATATTACTGAAATTTTGAGGTAGAAAGACTGAAACAGTATTTTCTTACAAAATGTATTCCAATAATACTGTATTTATTTTTTTACTTCTGCATTTTTTTTAAACAGTATACTCTTTTTCTGCCTGGTTACAAAAAATATGAAACATTTTCCACATCTCATCACATTCATTATGTGTTGTGATGCAAATAGAATTCACAAAGTAAATTTCACAAATAATTACAAAGAAACAGCTAAATAAATAAATAAATAAATAAAATACAAATGAAATTTTAAATCGGATTTTCTTATAAAAAGTATTCCTTTTTTTGCCATTCTATTGATTGATTGTTAGCATGTTGTTATGTAGTTATTAGAGTGTCTGTGTTTGTTTTGACATAAGCACGTAACAAATTTTAATACTTTAAAAAGTATGAATTTAAGTATGAGCGATAATAAAAGGGATGCTTGCTTTAGCAAACACTCCTAACAATATAGATTTTTAATATCAGACATAACGTTTTGGACAGCAGCTTCAAAAATAATTACTGGCTATCAGTATTTTCCAAAATTTCTATTTATGTTTTGTTTCCATCAGTTACTTGAGTTAGTCTATGATTAGTATCCCACACTTCCACCTCATGACAGGAAGACCTTCTCACTCCTTTAAAGGTGTGTGTGACAGGTACGTCTACTGCCTGAGAGAGTAAGTGTGAGACAAAGACTGTGGGAGCTCCACGTTCTCTGTCCTCTTTTACCAGGGTACCCCGTCATGTGTCTTCTCACTCATCGTTGGAGAGTCCCTGGTGTTGGTGATAGCTCAGGCCTCTTTGACAGAGAGAGGACAGGGGCGACTAACACCCCAAACCCCCACCTCCAGCTGCCAGGATAGGGCACACAACTGACAGAGGCGTCCTTGAGTCTGTCGACAGAACTAGCTGTGGGTGCTGAGGTACCCCTCCCATCTGCACAAGATGGCTATTTCCTCTTTGCCCTACCTGCCCCCACAGACATCCAATGCCATTCAACACCATGAATGACTTTGTCCATGCTAACCCAGTATGTCATTCTTTGATCCCACTTATACAGGAAGAGACCATAGAACTGGGAAAAATCAAGATGTTGTTGATGAAATCCGAGAGCTTTCTGATCCTGCGTAGACAGCATCGCAACTGACATGTTCAAGACCCAAAAAGGTAGCAAGGACATTATTAAAATAGTCCATGTGACATCAGTGGTTCAAAATTATTTACCAGAATTTATTTAGTGGAAAAATGTAAATACACAAAACAGCATTTCTGAAAGTAAATAATAATAACACTTTGTTTTGATAAAACCAACTAATTAGAGATGCTTTTGATTATTAAAATTTACTGAAACTATTAAAATGGAATCCATAAAATTAATGAAAATAGAATTTGGTGAAAAAAAAAAAAAGAAACTGAATTTGAGAAGAAAATAAACATTTCATAGAGCCTTAAAAATGTCATTTTAAAAATGTAATAATTAAAAGAGTCTAGAAAATTTTAAATAGAAAAAAAAGGAATTTGGTACAAAATAAAAATAAAGTATTTCATACAGCCTTAATTTAATTTTTGTTAAACTTTTAATAAATTGCTGTTAAATTGTGTAAGTTGCATGATTTAAATTAATTAGACATGCTCTTTGATTAATATTCGTTTAATTTAACCATTAAAACGGAGTCTACAAAAATTTAAAAAAGGAAAAAACTAAATCTGGTTAAAAATAAAACAAGTATTTCACAGGGACTTAAAAATGTAATTTTTGTTAAACTTCTAATAAATTGCTGTTAAATTGTGTAAGTTACATGTTTTCAGTTAATTAGACGTGCTTTTTTATTTTTATTTTAATAATTGATTTTAATTTAAATCAATGAGTCTACAAAAATTGAAAACTGAAAAAAAAAAAACGGAATTTGGTACAAAATAAAACTGAATTTGAGAATAAAAAAGTATTTCATAGGGCCTTAAAAATTTTATTTTTGTTAAACTTTTAATACATTGCTGTTAAATTGTGTAAGTTACGTGATTTCAATTAACGGAAAAAAACTGAATTTGGATGGTTAAATTAAACAATATCAGAGTCTAGAAAAAACAAAACAGGGAAAAAAAAACAGATTTTGGAAAAAAAAATTAAACTGAATTTGAAAAAAAAAAAAAAGTATAGGGCCTTTTTTGATTGATATTTTTAATTAAAACAGAAAAAAAAAACGCATGTTGTGTTGCTCTTGTGAACGCACGTCGAAATCTGACGCAAAAGATAAGAAATATTTGAATAAAGTCATTATTTTTGTTTTCTTTGCACACAGAAAGCATTCTCGTAGCTTCATAGAATTGAACCACTGATGTCACATGGACTATTTTAAGGATGCCCTTACTACCTTTCTGGGCCTTGAACGTGTCAGTTGCGTTGCTGTCAGTGCAGGGTCAGGTTGTGATTTTCACAAAACGTTGAGCAAGCAGACTGGATATGCCAACATTTTTGAAGTCTCTAGATCGTTTGCTTAAACTCGTGTTATTAGGATAATAGCGCTAATCTTTGTTGAAAGTCTGGTTCAGCACTGATACGAATAACAGGATGTCATGAGCTTGCTTACTGTCTGCAGTTGTATTTGGGATATAATCGACTTGAAAAGTGATGTACGAGCATGTCGCTTCCTTCACAGCGGTCCCTCTTTACAAATAATTTTCTGTTACAGGATTTTCCTCAGCATGTATGAAAACACCAGCGTTGTTCTTGGCCCGCGAGCCGTCTCAGCATGAAAAACCCTTATGAGTCCATGACAACAGCTTGGCTAGCTAACAAGGCGAAACGGTTTTGTATACGAACAGTGCGTTTTCATCATTAAAATCCTTTCAGAATACGTGCTAATCACCCCCACACTGATTTCTTGACTACCGCAAACAAACCAAACGCTGTCAAACCTCCAAAGTTTAACCGGCCTCCCTGGCTAGTGTTGCGTTGTCTGCTTTCCTGGCCGAGTTTGCAATCTCGGTCAACATGTGCTCGCCCTCAGAGTGCTAAAACCGAGCTAAAGCCAAGAGGCTCGTCTTAACGCTAACCCCTTGAAAATCCCTTTCCGCTCCGGTCGTACCATGAGAAGCAATTACGGGAGACATTTGAACGGAATTGAGCGTTTGTAACGTTCCACTCCATCTACGTCATCTTTGTTGTTGTAAAACCTGAATAAAACAAGTCGTACTTACAGCCCCCCGAGTAATGGACAATTACATGCTGGAAAGAGTTGAGCTCGTTGTGCCAAGCGCGAGGTTTTGCTAGCGCTAGCGCGTTGCTATTTGTTAGGCTGTGGTGTCCAAACAAACACTTTCCCAGGGTTTTAACGTTTGAGAGACCACTTCTTGTGTGCTTTTAATCGGAACAATAACAAGTGTGAGATGATTTATAGAAGTGTCACGCGTAATTGTGCTAAATTGTTATTTGCTCAAGACGAGGAACTTAAATTAATGACAACTATGTTTTTGCAATCAGTCTTGCTCAACGTCTCATGAAAGTCCAGTTGAATTAAAAGAAAAAAAAGGCAGGTTTGAATGGTAAAGATTTTTAATTAGTTCATAAATATTTCTTTTTTAATTCAGCATACAAAAATGACAGTATGTACATCCACAGATAAGTGGTTCACGACGGCCGTAATGGGTGACCCACATATTCTGTTCACATGCTCAGAGGTTTGGCATTTGAATGTCAGCATTTTTTTTATGTTGGGTAAAAATATAACAAGGCACAACACATATAGTCCAATGTCCTTGTTGGTATACGTGGAATAAATACATGTATTCTCCCTCTAGAATTGAAGTAATGGAAGCCATTGCAATATTCCTCATTCAAAAGCCTCATTTTGAAGTTCCCTTTGTGTTCAGCACTCGTCAGTTTATTATGAAACTAAAGTACCATCTGAGTTTGAGGTTTTGAATCGCTTAGAACTTGGAATGTGGAATCCCGTGGAACGCCGAGCGATTCCGAAGGTTCTAAGAAGAGTGCTAAAAATCAAAAACAGGGAAAATGTACCTTTTTTTAAAAAAAAAATTAAAATAAATGGACCCGGGTATTGTGTAAGAAAATAGACTTTTAAGATCTGGATAAAGGAGCATATGATTTATTGTTTTAAAAAAAAAACAAAAAAAACATGAGGACTAAAAATCCTCTTGAGGACGGTGAGCTCATTTGTGTAGTAAAAAAATAAAGTCCAGCTTCTGAGTTGGTATTTCTTTATAAAAGTTCATGAAGCCAAAAATAAACCTTGTCTTCTCAAAAGCATACAAGCTGGAAAAGCGTAAGACAAAAGTTGGTAACATGCTTTGGTTATTTGCGGCCAATGGTTATGCTCCACACCCAGGCTGAAATTATCTAGAACAGAATCAAGTCTTGACATTTTCAGCTCGTTCCACCAAAGTCAGGGAATTCGAAGGAGAATTCAGTCCAGTTCTGTTACAATAAGTAGAGCGCGTTCCACATCTCCTTTAGATTAGTTTAGTTCAAAACGTGTGACGGGGATCGGGACGACGGAGATGGAGCGCTGACTCATTTGCACACGTATTTCTCCACAGTCCTCTCACACTTCTTGCACGTGACGTAGCAGCACCAGTGGTATTTGCAGTGGCATCGCTCCACTAGTCTCTCGGAGTACGGGTTGTAGCCTCTGCCACAGCACATCAGATCACAGCTGTCACTTCCGCTGGAGGTTTTATTGCACTGCCTGTAGAAGAAACAGACAAAAGGAACTTTATTATACATGCTGTACCACCAACAAACTTGGAAACATTATCCACCTTTTTCTTCAAAGCGGATGTAAGCCTATGGGTGAGACTTCCGGTTCATTAGCTGCTATAGGGTAATGAGGAACAACAATGTGTTGTAAACGGTAAAACTGTTTGCGCTACAAACCGGTGTGTTCATAATTAAATTAATACATTGAAATATTATGTTGAGACGCACCAATTTGGTACAGCTAAAAATAGCTAGATGCGGATGAGACAGGAAGCCAGACCCATAAAATTCTTGCTTGAAGAAAAATGTTGAATATAAAAAAAAATAAAAAAAAAAACATTACCAAACTGTTAGTGGGTTGACAACAATAATCGGTCATAAAGAATGCATTTCTATTGGGCTTTTTACATTTTTTATTTTTTTTTAAAAGATCATCTTAAAAACGTTTTTAGTGCAACAAAAGCACACACAAATCTGAGTAAAATATACTATTTTATAGAAATATTCTTTCTATTTTAAATTTTTATAAAAATAAATTTAATTATATGAGATTTTTTTTAATCAGCATTTCATATTAAGGTATATTTTTATAGAAAAACACTTTATATAGTTTTCTATGATTTTATATTTGATAAAATATAACATTTTAGGTTTTATAAAAAAAAATATTTTTTTTTATAGAATATATATTTCTAAAAATTAAGCCATTTTATTTGACATTACTTTGTATCAACACTTTTCACTTTTTACTTTACAATAAGGTTTCATTAGTTAACATTAGTTAACTACTTTGGTTAACGAACTAATGAACAATATTTTTACAGCATGTAAAAATTACTTAATATTAAAAAAAAATCTGAAAATATTTTCTATAGTTTACTAGGATTTTATATATTTTTAAAAAAAATAGTATTTTTATTATAGTTTTAATAATATATATTTTATCATTTTTATATAAAAGTTAAGTCCATTTTAAGTTATTTGACTTATTATTCCAACACATTTTCAGTAAAACTTTACAGTAAGATTTCACTAGTTAACTACTTTGGTGAACATGAACTAAGAATGAACAATAACTTTTACAGCATTTATTAAATTAGTGTTTGTTAAAATAATTATTTTATATCAGCATTTAAAACTGAGGAATATTTTTTATAGAAAAATCTGTGGAAATACATGTTTTTTTAATGATTTTACAAAACAGTATTTTATTGTTTTTATAATATATATATATATATTATTATTATTATTTTTTTTTTTTATGAAATATATATTTGTCCATTTTAAGTTATTTGACAATATTTATACCAACACTTTATTGTAAAGTGTTACAGAAAGGTTTTATTAGTTAACATTAGTTAACTGCTGTGGTCAACATGAACAATACTTCCACAGCATTTAATAATCTTAATTTCAGCATTTACTAATGCATTATTAAAATCAAAATTTGTGTTTGTTAACATTAGTTAATGCACTGTGAACTAACATTACCACACAATGAAAAACTGTATTTTTATTGCTTAACTAACGCTAAGAAAGATTAATAAATACTGTAAAGAATGTATTGTTTATGGTTTGTTCATGTTAGTTAATACATGAACTAATGTTAACAAATGACACCTTATTGTAAAGTGTTACCCATTTTTTAAATACTGAATAGTACTTCAATATTTGAAGTATTACATTTGTCTTTTATATTTTTAATAAAATAGTAAATTTTCAACACCTTTTCATATTGAGTGAATGATCAATTTTTATGGAAATATTTGAAAAACTTTTTTATATGCATCTGTTATCATTTTTTCTTTAAAAAATATAAAACGGGCAATTCTTTTAAACATTAAAAAAAAAATATTTAGCAATACTTTTCAATACTAAGCATATGAAAAAATGTATTTACGTACTTAAAAAATAAATAAATGTACAAACTGACTAGTCTGTTGTTAGACAACTAACTCATTCCTTATCCAAACTGTTTTGCACATGGAACTTCATGAACATGATTTCAAAAATACATTCACACAAATAGATGACCAAACATTTCTCCGTGACCATGAGAGCAATTACTAAACACAAGCGCCTTTTCAACCCAAGGTAAACATTTAGCTCGACCACATATTAAACCAACAGCACTAAACCTTCTTATAGCCCGTTTTAAGAGCCAGTTGATTCGTACCCAGGGAACATTTTCTCTTGCATTTAAGTGGATCCTGCAGACGCCCTGCATGTACTGAAGCCTGAGGCATCGTGAGCAATGAACAGCCCTGTCATAAATCACGCTCCATACACTAGGGGTCGGCCTGTGTGCAGCCCTCTCAGCGTAAGTGCATTGTTTTATAATTGTGTGGTGTTAATGCTCAGGGTGCTGAGAGACAGACAAGATGGGATGACTACCACGAGGAGAATGCTGTTATTTAAAACTAAACTAAGAGTCTCCCAGGTCAATGCTGAAAGGGCAGAAAGGAAGGTAAATATGCTTAAGGACTCAGTGAGTAGCATATGTTCTGCTGACCTGCACCGATGAGAAGTCATACGGTTTATAATACGTGAAGAGACTTTTAAAAGAATTAAATAAAAAGTCTACACTTAGTACATTTTGCTTCCAACCTCCTAGCGTCTCTACAGTGATCTGGTTCTACCATCAGTTTAGCAATTTAACAGCTGTGCACAGAACTTAAAATTTTACCTCAAAGTGAAAACACATTTTCAAACATCTTTTAAACAGCTTTCACTCACTCAGATTGTTTCTTGTTTCTTTAGCGATACCGATCATCTCTGAGCCTCTGGGATGTTGTTCTGTCTGAACTTCTAATGCGCCAATTTCATTAATAGCAGTCTTGCGGCCCACAAAGCAGCATGAAGAACACGGAGAGCAATGCAAGTCCAGATGAGATACGTTCAGGACTGCTCTAAGCTTGTCATTTGGTCTCTCCTCATCTCTCATCGCCAAATCAGATTAGAGAAGCCATCTCTGCAGGTCTAGTTAGGGTAACACTCACGGCTCATTATCTTAAGACCCCTCAAATCACAAAGAGAGGATGTGCAGTGATAGCAGCTTCCTGACTTCGTGGGTGAATCTTATGGGGGAAAAAAGCCCAGGTCACATTTCACCACAACATCAAATAAAGAAAAACGGAAAGAAATGTTTATCGTTTATAATATTAAGTCATGTTACATAATATTGTAATAATGTTTACATATATAATATAAATCATTTTAAAAAAATTAAATTCCTTGTTTTTATTGTTTTGATTATTTTAAGTCCTTTTGTATGTAAAGCACTTTCAATTACCATTGTGTATGAAATGTGCCATTTAAATAAACTTAATATTATTTAATGATAAAAATGTATTTCTATTCTTTATAATGTGCTTAAGTATCATTAGAATAACAATTTATTTGAATAAAAATTAAACACTATCCCACATCCAAAAAGTCTCATTACAGAAACATTATAAAACATAAGATGTGCACATAAAACAATGTTTTTAGTGTGACAAAGCTCACAGATATTTTGGTAAAATAGACGATTTTATAGAAACATCTACAGGAATATTTTTCTATAATTTATTACTTGTATCACTAATTAATATACATTACCAGTCAAAAGTTTTTGAACAGTAAGATTTCTTTAATATTTTATAATAAGTCTCGTGCTCATCAAGCCTGCATTTATTTGATCCAAAGCACAGCAAAAACAGTAAAATTTTCAAATAGTTTTACTATTTAAAATAACTGTTTTCTATTTAAATATATATTAAAATGTAATTTATTCCTGTGATTTCAAAGCTGAATTTTTAGCATCATTACTCCAGTCACATGAACCTTCAGAAATTATTCTAATATTCTGATTTGCTGCTTAAAAAGCATTTATTTTTATGTTGAAAATAGCTGAGTAGAATTTTTCAGGTTTCTTTGATGATATTAAAAATGTCTTTATCACTTTTGATCAATTTAAAGCATCCTTAAATAAAAGTATTAATTTCTATATTTTCTTAGAAATTGATAATGCTGAAAATGTAGCTTTGATCACAGGAATAAATTACATTTTAAAATATATTCAAATAGAAAACAGCTATTTTAAATAGTAACAATATTTCACAAAATTACTGCTTTTGCTGTATTTTGAATCAAATAAATGCAGGCCTTGAGAGCAGAAGAGACTTTACATTAAAACATTAAAAATCTTACTGTTCAAAAACTTTTGACTGGTAGTGTATTTGTAAAATAACACAAAATAATATATATTTTTATTAAAAAAAACAACATTGCCATAATTTGTACAGACATCTTGTGCTAAAACTAATGTTAGAGCAAGTTAAAATATTGTATAAATATTTATTTTTGGCATTACAGCAACAAGAAGGGGCTTTTTTTCAACGGGAAGTGTGCTTAATTGTTATGAAATACAAAATGTAAACCTTTTCACAATGTAAACGTATTTCCGTCTTTCTTTCTGCTGATTTTGGGGTTAAACATGGCCTGGACGTCGTCACAGTGTTCATGAGATTCACCTTCATTGTATGTTAATAATTATAATAACTGACATTCCAACACAATGTTCATCTGAGCAGCAGGTGTTCTATGGGGTGATGGGATAAACAGAGGTGCTGAACCCCCTGCATACCACAGACCACCATGGAAGAAGCAACATGTGCGACACACACAGTTCCCTGTTGACATTCTCTATTGATTACAAAACACACCAGTGTCTTGTGACCAAGTGCCAAGCACTAAATATATGAACAGAGAGCACGTGTGAGTAGTCTTATCAGCACGACGGCTGAGGATGCATACTTTGTGTTGAGTGCACCTGACATATAGCATGTCTCTAGGTTATCAGCACACTGACCTATAATAACTTTAAAAGCCTAAATGTTTACAACTGAAAATACTGAGTTTACGAATTTTAAAAGTCGTAGTACCGACTCTAAAATTTGTCTGGATGATCTGCATTCAAAGACATTGTGATGTAACTGCCGCCATTGCTGAAAATTCAATGTCATGTGAGCCAATAGTTCCACAAAGCTTAGCCAAAAAAAAAAAAAGACACGGAGCACATTTAAGCGCAAACATAACAAAAGCGAGGAAGCTGAGGTTATTCCATTCTTACCTAAATCTACACCTGCGTCTCCACTGATAAAGCAATAGGAAATAAGCAGGAAGAATTCATTGTCGTGCTAATCTGTGTGTGCAGAGCTGCTATCAGCTGAGAGCTCTTAGCTCTGTGAATAGCAGCATTACTCACAGACAGACTGTGATAATGGTAAAGAGGACACAGTCACTTTGGACATGTCAGAGACACGCGTGTACACACACACAGACTGATTTTATCGGGGCTTTTCAAAAGAAAACAGTGCCACCACAGGAGGAAAGAGATGAGACATCTTATGAAGTGACAATGAATAACCCAAGACAAACATCTCATGACATGAACAGTGTGTTTAGAGACAACCTGGCAAGTTAAATTAGTTTTTAAATAGTGGAATAGTTTGCTTTTCCGATCAGCAACAAATCGGTTAAAAACAAGGCTTTTAAAGCAGGACTCCACAGTGCAACCATTTGCGACTTTAAACTAGTGCGTGCAACTATAAAAAAATATTTAGGAGCACAAAGCTTCAAAGGTTTCTATGTGTTTTTGCAACTTTGAATAATGTATTACAGACATGAATCCATGAAGTGTAAATAAGAGATTCATTGATTATAACTAAGATGAGTGACAGCTTTTAATTTTTTAAGGGAGTTTGTAAATGAGATATTGATTTAATACAACAATTCAATAAACCAAAAGTTAATATTAAGTGACTTACATTGTCTGATTTTAACACTATTTCCTGTTTTTGCTCTATTTCGTCGTCAAAAATAGTTAGAAACAAGTCACGACTGAGCATTTACATTCAAACATAGCAGTGTTTCGTTTATGCATGAACATGCGTTTTTAAGTGAATCTACTGAGTCAGTGATTAAATTTCCCATTCATAAACACAGTCACTTGCTTTATTCCTGAATGAATCAGCCATTCGAATGAATCAAATGAATGAATGATTCAGTAATAAAATCAGTGACTTGCTGCCACGTACTGGCAGTTTTAGTTTCAGTTATTTAAATCATCTAATATTTCTATATTCAAAATTGTATATTAAAACATTAATCTCAATATTAATTTATCAATTTGATTGCACTCATGCCACCATTAAAGCCTCATTAAACATGAAAATACACCTACAAGCCACTTTTGTGTTCTTCTCTGCCACCTCTGTAGTACAAATTAATTTTGTTAATACTGATTTCATTGTATTGGTAAATTCTACTATATTATTCTATAGTATTCTTTTTCTGTTGTTTAATTAGAAATTTTAAAAAAGCTTATAAAATATAATAAAATAAAAACTGACAAAAAAGATGACATACTTTTAATGAAGTTAGAAAAAATGCCATTACAAAGGTAAAAACAAAATTCCCTGTAAATCACTTTAAGCAGTGGACTATGACGACTAATTTTTGATTTTTGATTATTGATTAGAAGGTGCTCATGAAATTGTGACTGTGCTCCTAAATGCTTTAGGGTAGGAGCACAAGTGCTCCTACAAAGAAAAGTAAGCGTAGAGCCCTGTAAAGTATGTTAAATTTGACTTTTCTGGACAGTTGATATAAAATGTTTACAAGAGCCACATACTTGGTTGGTTCCTACTAAAATTGACTGGTATGGATGGACATGAAGGGAATATTTAATATATTTAGTTTCATTCCTTTCTATCAAAGTTATCTGACATTATCACGATGAATTTGTTCTGACAGTTTAACTCAGAGTTCTTGTCATATTTTATTATGCATTACGTTTTATTTTTAAACTATAGCAAATAATGTGAGAAATTTTAAAGGTGTCTGAATAAATTTTGGTTTGACTGTATGTGATTTGTTAATTAGTTAGTCTCACCTGTCCTGAGTACCGAAGGAGCCCAACTTGTCATTCTTCATGCAATAGTCCGGTGAGCTCTGCAGATAAACCAGCTCATTCTCTCGGACCGGCCGGACGTCGATGTCTTTGGGGACGAGCTGCTTGCGTGTGCCCATAGGCCGATGAACCACCTTAGTGGCCGACAAGTACTTGGTCTTCAGGTCAATGGCGATGTCCTTCAAGTCCTGTAGGCCTCTCCAACAGGTCCGAATGGAGCAAGAACCAGAAACACCATGGCATTTACATTTCATAACCAGGGCGTCTCGCAAAGCCTGCGTGGAGGGAAAAGTGCGATGGATTCAGATGAAGCTAATAATAAAATATCATATTAGTGAATTTGGACAGCTTTTGGATGTATCAAAAAAAGAAAAATACTTTGAAATCCAATCAGACTCACACTAAACCATTTTAATTCTACATGTGGTTTGAATCAGGTTTGTAATTCATATCAGACTCCATGCCCAGTTGCCTGGCAGATTAAGTCATGTGACTGACTTTCGTAGTGAATCATTGAAACCACATGGTTTTTCGTTGAGGCACCGCTTACCTGTCTGCCCACTTCGCTGTTGTGAAGATGCATCAGCTTGTTGGCATTCGAGCCAGACTTCTTTTTCATCTTCATGGGGGCATCAGAAAACTTCGAGCCCATGAGGAGACCATAATGCAGGTTATCAGCACAACCACCCCACCTGTATCCAGGCTCAGGTATTTCACCTGGAATCGGGCCACATGTGCACAACCTCAGGTCTCCGGAGGTGCACGCCCGTGCTATAGTGTGACTTATAGCGGCTGCGGAGAGTGCGTATACGAATGCAGACTCCCTCGTTCCTAAAAAAAACAGATTAAAATTAGTTGTATAAAAAAAACAAAGCAAAGCAACATGAGAAACCCCTATGAAAGGATAATGGCGGAGATTATGGACCTGTTCTCACAGTGCACATATGTCATGACAAGATAATAGGTGTAGAAACAGGAGAGGCTCAACTTGACCCCGTACAAGGTACATCAAAGGCCGGTGCACTTACGTGCTCTAACTCTTGACAAATGCAAACGGTCTGCAGGGACGGACGTCATACGGTTCTCTAGAACTTCAACAAGATTTAGTTTGACCGGCATTTGGATCACGCTAAAAGCTTGTAATAAAAAAATAGGGAGGATGATTAAGCTACCCGTCAAAGCGTAGCATGAGTGTCAACGCCATGTGGAAATTCAAGACGTGACGCTGCCACATTAAATACACAATATCCCCTCTATTGTATTTAACTGATTTAATATTTCTTTAATTGGTTGACAGCTGAGAATCACATCTGTGCTCTAGGGGTCAGAGGGTCGCAGGGTAAAACCGTAGGCTTTAAACGACTAAAAAAAGAGGCAATTCTCTGTCCATTACTGACTAACTCGCTCAATAGCATCTCTCAGTGAATAGAATGGATGCTATTGTTTGTCCTCACAGTAAACGCTGCTCCTCCGTGAAGCCTC
This sequence comes from Labeo calbasu, assembly GCA_019740295.1. Taxonomy (NCBI): domain Eukaryota; kingdom Metazoa; phylum Chordata; class Actinopteri; order Cypriniformes; family Cyprinidae; genus Labeo; species Labeo calbasu. The sequence continues at coordinate 13,338 of JAHKKF010527593.1, read as the reverse complement.
TCATCAAACGGAGCATGAGAAAGAAGAGCGACGCGCAAGAATTCGGGTCGGAGGTTTCCGGGTGGGCATTTCTTTTATCATGCAGCGAGGCACTTAGACCGAATTACAGCATTTAACTGGCATAGTCTGCGTTACCCGGAGCGAGAGTGTTTAGAGATCACCTTAAGCCATTGCCCTCATAAAGTTTTCCTTCAGCAGTTAGATGGGTTCTTCAGACCTATTAAGGCCTGAATGGAAACCACACTTGGGTATAAAAGAAAGGTGTGTGGTTGCCTTCGAGGGGCTGGCAACGAACGGACAGCGGCTCTTCTTGCTCTGTCTAAACAGAACATCTGTGGATAGATATTCGAAAACTAGACCTCAATTGGAAATAAATCCTCCTTGGACATGATTTTCCTCTGTATCTCACCTCGTTCCAGGTCCGGGAGGAATTTTGGAGCGTCAATGGAGGAACAGTTCCAGCGCATGTCTGCGAAGGTCTTTTGGCAGACCTTTTTAACCTCCCGTGCTGCTTGGATGATGGTTTGCATGAGTTCCAGGTTACTCCTACAGAGCTGAGCCTGCGAGGAGACGAGGCCTGGCAACGTCTTGCAGTGCTGGGTCTTGTTGATGTGCTGTGTGGTCTGCGATAGCGACCTAGATGAGGAAGCGCATACGTTTCAATAAACGGGGAATGGTGTACATGTCTTGTGAGTTGTAGAAATTTAAAACAGACATTAAAATGTTTGGTGGTGTGAAAAGTGATCAAAATATTTGTGGCAAGTCTTGAGTTTAAAGGGGCTGGATGAGGCAAAAAGTCAAATAAACACGGTTAAAGCCAACTCTAAAATATTAGGAGTAACATCAACGGCTTAAATACGTTCGCGCAAGCGTTCTCGCATGCATTTAGGCTGCGGGCTAAAATTGTTCAGTGTCTCGCTCGCAAAGGCATGCAAACAACAACCCATTCCCAGAGATAATCAATCAAGATTAGACCGAAATGGAAGAAGATTATTTCTGCATCGCTTGGAAGCAAGAAAGGCACCAAAAAGCAATTGCCAATGGAAAAAATGTTGTTTATCTGCAAGATGATTCAGTTATTGTTCAAAGCTTAGTGTACGTTCCATGGTAAAGCGGCTGTCAGACAATGCCAGAAGGATTTTTGCAAGCTTAAGTCACAGTAAAAAAGACAAATCAAGAGATATTATCTTCCTTAAACATAAACAGTATTAATTTCAGCAAGAAACCTATTGAATTCAAGCACTGTTTTTTTGATTCCTCCTTTTTTTTTACTAAAACCCACACGTTCGTGAGAACCAACTAATGCCCGCTCTACCTTTGCCTGTTTCGGATTAGGGGCCGCCACTTTATGTTTCATGATATGCTGTGACTGACAGACCCTTGTCTTAACCTCCACACACACACACGCTCCGTCTTTGTTATCCAGGGAACACAGGTGTTTATGGCGGCATCTGTTTTGCATTTCTTGCCATGCAATATCAAGTCTGTGGAAACCTCTACCAGCATCTTGTGCATGCAATGGCCTCATCACAACCCAATTTCTCCACCATCATGTTTTCTATCGCAGTGCATCAACAGTATGATTATGCGAATACAAAACATTCTGCAGAAATCAACACGAAGTTACAAGGAAATTAGAGTTTAGCCAGTTTTTCGTTTGATTTAAGAGAATTAAGATTTTTGTCCTAACACTTCCAAATACCAGTAATCATTTTTTAAATCACATGATTAATTCAGTCAGATTTAAAAACACCTAGAATGCGTTAGAAACAGTTTCAGTGTATATCAAATAAAAATAGCAACTCACAGCCATCTGATTCCTGTGCACTGCTGGGACAGGAGCAGGAATGTGAGGAGACAGAGCGGGAGTGAAGGGAAGGTTCGCTTCATGCTGTACAATAAGATCCAGCTCGATCAGAAGACACTGATGCAGGTGCTCGCTGACCCCACTGCTTCTTGACACACTTATAATTAAAAGCCAAAAGCCATGGCACTTAATCCTTATTTCCGTCCCTCTCCTGCTTGGAAAAATTAAAGAAATCAGATTCCGATTATGTAGATAACGCAGGTTCATTTTATGCTCTATGCACCAGACATACTTTGAAGATTTTTTCAGTCTTTATAAACAGCTTTACTATTACTCCAAATAGTAATTTTGTATTTAAATTCTATATTATGTTATTCTATTGAATTACTGTACATTTTAGTTGTTGAGGATTTAATATAATTGAAATTAAAAATGTGCATTTTGTTGGTTTTTGCATCTAGTTGTGACAAGGAGGCACTGGAAAAATAAGCTAATTACAAAGCTACATTTTTTAAATAACACATTCAGAATTTTCAGTGCTTTAGCACTCTGCATGCAATTTTTTTAAATATCAGTGTGGCAGTTTTTGGAATGTTATCAAATGTTCTTAGATTATTCCATCTGCTGGAATAGGAGGGCAATAAAAAGATACTAGCTCCCAGCGGACAAGCTGTCTGGCCTCAGGCATGATGCTTTCAAACACAGACAGTGATTGTCCAGATTGCAAAGCTTTATTTTCCCCTTTCCCCTTCTGGCTATAGACCTACACCCAGAAAACTATACATTAAAAGTGCAATTACAATTACAAACGTAGCTATTGTATGAAAAATGATAGTACTTACAGTACTTATTATGCTTATAATGTTTCTGCTATTGAACTTAACACTATAATTTCAACTCTAATAGTTTATACTATTTTATCTCATGTCTTTTTTTTTTTATCAATATCAAAATGTAAAGTGCAGCAACTTTGACGCCACATTGATTTTTAACTAACAAATTTAAGGTAGCAATTCATCCTTTTCTGATTTTCACGTTCAATGCGTTGCTTTTAAGTGTACTAAATATAGAGGAATAAATACTAAATGTATGTTTATATCCTATGCATTATCTATAATCGATATAGCATTGGCACGGCAAGCTATGCGGACTTAAAATATTTTAATATTTAGTCAGAGCTCTTATACAGCCTATGTAATTAAACAAATCTCATAAGATGTAAACAACGAAGATGTTAGCTTTTACTGTGTGTACATATAGTCTATGCAAAAGCAATAAGACAGCTGTTTCACTCCTGCTTTTTCCAAGTTTGCACTTTATCTCGTTTTTTTCACCTTGAGGGGAAACGAGGTAAAATTAAAATGTAATTATTTTACTCTATACAACCGCTCTAGATGTTCTACATACTATTTAGGCACAACTGCAGATGTCAATTTACTTTAAATAGCATCAGGGATGATATTTAACAGCTAAAACATCTTTGTAAATAGAGTTAAGAAACTTAGAATAAATAGGAACGCACTTTCATCCTCACCTTTACCACACGGAGACTGACGCCAAAAAAAAAAGCCGCTTGTGGAAAGTAATCCAGAAGTGTGTTTTATTTAAATCCAGCCAATAGGTCTGAATGTGCGTTAATCCGTTTTTGTGAAGTCCGAGTGAGAAAGCATCATGCAACAGTCCACCGATAAGGAGTCGTGTGTTGGTTTAGCGGTGCGGTGCTGCTCGGGCGCTGGAATCTGCTGGACTGACGGTGCAGACGGAGCTCGAGTCTATATGAGCCCGCGCCCCACTTTGATCTCGAGCTGATGTCAGGGGCCATTAGCATAACAAAGTGGTTAAGGTTTCCAAGCCAAAGAAAACGCTGAAAATATGATCTGTGACACTCTGACATCTCGCTACTTTTGACACGGAACTTCATCGTTTTTTTTTTCAAAGCTATTTTCATCGAAAAAGGTGCGGTTTGCGTCCCTCATGAATAGCCTATGTGTGTAAACGATTTAAAAAAGCTAACAACTTTTATGACGTGATATTGTAGGCAATGATTTTATTATTGTATTTTATATAGTTTTTTTTTTTTTATTTCCTTTTCCGTTTCCAACTTATTCCAACACAACACATTTCAGTTAAAATTCATGTATTTATATTTATTCCTTCTATAAATATCTTTTGAACAGTTGTTCATAACTACGCTGTATTAAAACGATGTACAATTCCATAAATACATAATGACATCATCCTTTTAGGATGTGAACTCAAGGACAACGGTGTGATTTATTAGCACTTTATCTCAGATTTTGTCAGGAGGACATGATTTTAAACAGTCCACCCTGTCGCTATTATTTTGTACAGTAGTGATTTTTGGAGTGGATATTTGTTGAAATATCAGCATTACATTTCTTTATATCATGCCATTGACTACTAACATAATTTTAAAATGGAAAAGGCACCCTGTTACTAATTTTCCGAGAGGTGAAATAAGTGAGAAATCATGTGAAAATCAATTTCAGGAAATAAAAATCACAGAATTTTGCAATTCTAGTGTTTGCATGGTTCATTAAAATTAAGCAGGCTATTTTATTTTTAAATTTCCTTTTCCATTTCCAACTTATTCCAACATAACACATTTCAGTGAAAAAAAAAAAGATATTTATTATTTCTAGAAATAACGTCAGAATAGGTTAGAATAAAAACAGCTGTTAATAACTATGCTTTATTAAAATGATTTACAATTCATAAATAGCCTACATAATGACATCATCGTCCTTTTAAGATGTGAACTCAAAGACAAAGGTGATTTAATAGCACTTCATCTTAGATTTTGTCAGAAGGACATGGTTTTAAACTCCACCCTGTCTCCATTATTTTGTACAGTAGTGATTTTTGGAGTGGATATTTGTTGAAATATCAGCATTAAATTCCCTTACTAATAAACTACTCATAATATCGTGCCATAGAATACTAATATATTTTTAAAAGCACTATTTTTCATTTCCATTGCAGTTTTTGCAGAGGTGAAATAAGTGAGAAATTATGGGAACGTCAATTTCAGGCTATAAAAATCACAGAATTCACTATGAAGTTGGAAATACTGCAATTCTAGTATTTGCATGGCCCATAAAATTAAGTAGGCTATTATTTATTTATTTATTTTTATTTCTTTTCCAATTCCAACTTATTCCAACACATTTCAGTGAAACAAAAATATATATATACACATTTAGATTTATTATTTCTATAAATAATGTCAGATTAGGGTAGAATTGAAACAGTTGTTCATAACTATGCTTTATTAAAATGATTTACAATTCATAAATAGCCTACATAATGACATCATCATCCCTAAGATGTGAACTCAAGGACAAAGGTGATTTATTAGCACTTTATCTTAGATTTTGTCAGAAGGCCATGATTTTAAACAGTCCACCCTGTCGCTATTATTTTGTACAGTAGTGATTTTAAGAGTGGATATTTGCTGAAATAACAGCATTAAATTCCCTTTCTAATAAACTACTCTTAATATCATGCCATCGACTACTAATATATTTTTAAAAGCACTGTTTTAAATGGGAAAAGGCACCCTGTTACTAATTTTCTGAGAGGTGAAATAAGTGAGAAATCATGGGAGCATCAATTTCAGGAAATAAAAAAAAAAAAAAAAAAATCACAGAATTCGCTACAAAGTTGGAAATATTGCAATTCTAGTGTTTGCATGGTCCATAAAATTAAGTAGGCTATCCGGCTGTAAGCCAGAGTTTCCACACTCGTGCCATTTACAGTCCTGCACACGGCCCATATTGGCCACTCCAAAAACAAGGCAATTTTCCAAGCACGCTAATAACGATTTCACCGTGATGAATGCGTCCTGATGCACGCCACTATGTGACAAAGGTTCTTCTACATTTCACACAATAAATGATTTAACCTCCAGAAATACTCCCAGTAGCCCATTGAAGTCCACATCTGAGCAAAGATATTTCCTAATTTATAAAAATGAGCTATTAAATTCCCTTGTTGTTTTTGGTCCATCAAGAAGTATAAAAGAGTCCATTAAAGGATTCATTATCATTACAGATCGCTAATAATAAATATAAATGTGTTGAGAAAATATTGTTGTAGAATAAAAAATAGGCCGGTACGTGTGTCCATTTATTACAGATCCCACCACACACAATGGCCAAGTTAATATTTTAACCATCTAAGGTAACTGTCATTTTAATAGTGTCTATGGTGTAATAAAAGTCAAGATGTTCTCTGGCCATATGCTTCTCTTATTAACCCGGCTCTCTGGTCCAAAAACGCCTCCTGCAGTGAATTCCCCAACACTCACACAAGTTTCCCCTGTAAAACACACCACACAACCCAATTTTCAAATAATGACGCAATTAAAATACAATCATTAAGACTTTTTCCACTGTTAACAGTATCTACTGTTTTATATAAAGCAGGGAATTCCACTGATTCTGCGGTTGAGTGTGTAAAAGTAGGTGTGTGAGCATTAGTTCGAAACAAAAGAGCAAGAAAACAAGGAAAAACAAACATCAAAGCTAAGTTTCAAATTAAAAAAAGGTCTATATGCCGCATTTGAAAAAAATAGCAATTTGCAATACTACATATTTCTTCCTAACACATGCAAATGTTCGAACGAGGAACCCGATGGATGTTTCACGCTATTAAATTGAATCGAACCGCACAGACCACTTTGTTCAAGGCCTTGCGTGTGTACGAGTACACGCCAGGCGCTACTTATTATCTTGAACTGTATTTACTTACACGCAGTAAATCACACACTATAACCTTGATTGACCCGCCGAATGCCTTTCCTTTCACGTCCTGTTGCATAATACAGCATACTGAGGGGTGTCAAGAAGACAAAATGTCACACAGACTTAAATCATTCACTCCAGTGAGGCCTGAGAGAGAGGCATGATATTGGAAACTGTAAGCATGACTATTTTAGTTTAATTGATTTAAGAAATAATCTAATAAACTAATTATTCTCTCACAGCTGAAGCGAAGAAGAGAAAAGAGGGCGGCGTGTATATTTATAGCTAATCTGATACTCTTTAGAGGTACCACAGACAATTGCCGAAGCATGACTTTTCCATTCGCCGCCAAGCTGCACCATTTCAGCTCAATATAACGTGAAATGCCCGTGGAGCTCTAATCTCGACCCTAAGCGATGGGAAAGCAAATATATGCGTTGTTGCGCTAAACACATCTGCCCACAGCAAATTATTTAAATATGCGGGAATGGGAATTAGCCAAGCTAAGGGGGATGTGCTGGAGATAATAGACTTTGGACATGAATAAAAACCACAGGCTTTTTTTTTTTGGAGATTCAATGCATTCTGAACATTGTGGTTGGATGGAAGCATCAATAATGTTAAAACAAGCTTAATTATGATCGGTTACACTTCCGGTCAAAAGTACGATTTTATGTTTTGTTTTGTCTTTTTTTAAAGAAGTCTCTACTGCTCACCAAGCCTGCATTTATTTGGTCCAAAGCACAGCAAAAACAGTAAAATACTGAAATATTTTTACTATTTAAAATAACTGCTTTCTATTAGAATATATTTTAAAAATCATTTATTCCTGTGATTTCAAAGCTGAATTTTTAGCATCATTACTCCAGTCACATGATGCTTTAGAAATCATTCTAATATTCTGATTTGCCACTCAAAAAACATGTATTATTATTATGTTGAAAACAGCAGAGTATAATTTTTTCAGGTTTCTGATGAATAGAAAGTTCAGAAGAGCAGCATTTATTTGAAATAGAAATCTTTTGTAACATTATAAATGTCTTTTTATCACTTTTGATCAATTTAAAGCATCCTTGCTACATAAAAGTATTAATTTCTATAATTTCTTTCTTTGTATAATGTTACAAAATCCCACATCCAAAAATTCTCATTACAGAAACATTATAAAACATAAGATGTGCACATAAAACAATGTTTTTAGTTTGAATCCTTCAGAAATTATTCTAATATTCTGATTTGCTGCTCAAAAAAACATTTATTTTTATGCTGAAACAGCTGAGTAGAATTTTTTCAGGTTTCTTTGATAAATAAAAAGTTCAGAAGAACAATAGAATCTTTTGTAACATTATAAATGTCTTTTCATCACTTTTGATCAATTTTAAGCATCCTTGCTAAATAGAAGTATTAATTTCTACAATTTCTTTCTTTGTATAATTTTACAAAATCTTTGGATCTTTCTATTCATCAAATAATACTGAACAAAATGTACTCAACTGTTTTAAATATTGATGATAATAATAAAACATGTTTCTTGAACAGTAAATCAGCATATTAGAAAGATTTCTGAAGGATCATGTGACACTGAAGACAAGTAATGATGCTAAAAAATTAGCTTTGATTACAGAAATAAATGACATTTTAAAATATATTCAAATAGAAAGCAGTTATTTTAATTAGTAAAAACATTTCACTGCTTGTGCTGTATTTTGGATCAGATAATGCAGGCTTGGTGAGCAGAAGAAACTTCTTTAAAAAAAATAAAATAAATAAAAAATAAAAAAAACAACATTAAAAAACTTTTGACTGGTAGTAAAAAAAGTGTGTATTCATATCTTTCAGACAGATCATTTTCATGCAGTGTGAAGCCATAATAGGATCATGTTTATGGAAAAACTCTTAAAGTCAGCCATTTTTATGAGGGATGTGAAAAGCATCTAGTAGCAGTGAGATGTGAATGGGCATGAACTCTTAATATCAGGTCAAACGGGACTGAAGACTGGCTAAAAGAGCCGTGACCTCTCTAGTGTGTCTGTGTTAGAGGTTTTAACATGCAGGCTCTCAATTCCTCCCGGTACCAGGATCAACACCCCAGCCACTTTGATCTTCTACCAGCATTGAGAGTCTTACATAGCCTTAGGCCGGGCACGAAAGCTACTTCGCTTTATATAACTAAAATTATGCATGGGGTAGTAAACTACATGTGCTTCAAATGAGAAAATGTCCATTTTGCCTTCAAAACATTAACTGGATTGGGCAATTTTAGACATTTTGTGGTGGCTATCCGTGTGTGAAGTTTAATGCTGTTACTGAGACTAATGATTTAACGTTTGCATAATGAATCATTTGAGGCAGCTGTGCCAACTGCGCCGCGCTATTCGTCTTCTATCTGAGACATCATCAGACACATAGCGCCATTTACCCTGACACATAGTCAGATCGTTCATTCTGAGCTTGTTGAAGGAGTGCAGAGACACAGTGCCCCCCGTCCCCCTGACGTCTCAGGTCTCTGCCCTGCTCACAGCTGTCTCGTGTCTCAGCGACTGTCAGCGGTCCAAAGCTAGAACTGCATGGCTGTATTTGAGTTGCACGTCGCACTCCTGATATGCATCACTAAGAATGTAAAGTAACAAGAACAAATAAACTTTAGTCAAAGGCAAAATAAATCTGTCCTAATGCCTCTTAGTTTAAAAAAAAAAAAGACTGGATATTCTCCTAAGCAGCGTTGAAGTGTTCTGCTGAACATATACTGTATGTACACACACACACACACTACGGTAATTATTTACTATATAGACACACATTACTATTACGTATAATAATGGCTGATAATGTGTGCACACATTAAACATGTATGTATAACTATAATGTATAAATATATATTTGTATAATTATGAAACGTTTATGTGTATATATATATATATATATATATATATATATATATGTATATGTATATGTATATATGTATAAACACTACAGGAACATACTAAAATGCTAAACAATTGCACAACTGTACTTACATTTATTTCCCCCAAATAAAGGATTATGTGTTCCTTTTTGTCACTACAGAAGAAATTACATGTTTCAGTCATGAGTGTTACAGTAAGGACAATTTTTGATACTTTTGGCCCAGGTCAAAGATGCAAATCAGCACATGGTTAGCCAGCACAGTTCTGAACAGTTTTATGCATATAAAAACTAAATGTTATGCAATAACTCCCAAAAATATGTTTGTTTGTTTTTTTTAAGAAAAAAAAAAGTGATGTTCCTTACACACAGATTTCCAACTTTTGAACACATTTACTTCACAATGATGGAGCCTATCTACTCACCATATAGATACAATATGAGAGAAAGGGACACATGAGTATTTCCTGATCATAAATATTGGAAACTTTTTCCTTAGAGACCAGGAGACGTTTTTGGATATCTTGAAGCAGAAGTTTCTTTTTATTCAGATACTCGCTGCTCGGCACTGCAGTCATCAAAAAGTCTGACAATATCACAGCACAGCAGAGT
>JAHKKF010527592.1:8857-25084 GCA_019740295.1 Labeo calbasu | reverse complement strand
TAACATGCCTTCAGATGTTCATTCATGTTTATTTTGTGCTGAAACTGGTATTAAGCGGAGGAGATAATCAGTTCACATGCGATTCACGCTGTCGCTTCTCTTGAACTGAGGCGCTACAGCTGTCACGTCACATTAAACGGTGCCAAAACTGCATTTATAGTTTGAATATTGCAATAAAAATGGACAGAATTTGATAACTGACACTTCGATTCAAGTCAAAAATAAAGCTTATTGCGATTTATTCAATGGGAGAAGTGCTACAATGTTCCGTTTACTATCTGCAAACAGGCTAGACTAATCTAATAAAATTGGGACTTAAGAATCGACATTGTTTTGTAAAAATGATAGAAATATATATTTTTTTAACCCATTTCTAATTTGTATCAGGAAGAAAGTCTGTTTAAATGTTCCACAGGTAACGATGGAATCAGATCGAGGCGTAATAAGGAAAGAGCAGAGCAAAGCGGGCAGTTTAATGATTAGCTTCCAGGACATGTGCGAGATAATGAATGATGTCATGGTCTTTATCAGGTAAGTGGAGCTGGTTACACATAATTAATGGATGAGAAACAAAGCCTCCCAAAGACACACTAGCTCCAGCCACTTTCAATGTTTAACAAACGACAGTGCCAATCTTGTTATTCAAGAGACGACTGGAGCAGCCATGCAAAAAGACATATATAACAGACAGGTGAATTCAAACAAGCAGAAAGGATGATACTTACGATCAAGTCCATTGATGTACCGGATTCGGATTTCACAGTGTCCCCACACGGCACTCACTACAGGGTATAGCTTCTTTCCTTTGAGTCCTCTAAAAGCAACCCCTAAATATTGTCCGTCGACGATAAAACTTAAAGTCCCCTCATCCATGTCCAGGACCACCAAAAACGAGTCTGGGACAATAAAGGTTTCATCAGGCTCAAGAAAAGCTGGATACGTCCTACTGGGCTGGTTCTTGCCATCGTGATAGAGTTTGTTACGTCCCAGGTCCCAGCCCCAGGACTCGCTATTGTTTCCTACAAGTGCAGTGTATCCTACAGAATGCAGCGGGGCTTCACCTGTCGCGATGCCAACAACTGCATGGGTGCCCCGCTGGCGCATGGCCCAGCTGATCTCCCACACATGTAGTCCCCGCGTGTATCCCACTCGGCCCCGGATAGCATCTGTACTCTGCGCTACAGGGTGTCGGTGAAATATGAGTTTATTGTCCTCTTTAACAAAAATGTTTAGCGATCGGTCATCGTTGTTCCACGAATGCTGAACTTGGACTTCCTGTGAGGCTGATGGCATGTCTAACAACATATCAAGACGGGAGGGCTTGGTGTAGTCCAGGGCCTGCAGCTCTAGCTTGAGAGGCCGAAACGCCGGGTCCCGCATGTCCACAGTCTTTATGCCTCCCGGAACCTTCTGCCCCATGCTCTGGGTGGTCCTAATAGCACCTTACTCCCCCTCTTGTCACAAAACGAAGCAGATAACAGAGAAAGAAGGCAGTCAGGGTCCACTCCTTCACCTATGCCCCTCCACAAATAAGGAGGCCAAGGCCGCTGTTTTTATGCCAGTGGTTGCTGGAAAACCAGGTCAAAGCAGCTGCTAGTTAAGCTCACCTGGGAAGATTAAAGGGAGAAAAAAAAGAGAGAGGTTAAATCACATGGATAAATCAATGCTTTTACTGTTGCCTTTTCCTATAATAATAATAATAATAATAATAATAATAATAATAATAATAGCACTCAAACAGTACATTATATTTAATATTACTACCATTACTACTACAATATTTAACTGACATTTTAATGTGTATGTTAATATTCTTTATTATTACTACAAATTTTCTGTACAAGTTGATAATCTAATTTATTGCCATTTAAAATAAACAAAAAAGTAATTAGTCAGGTTATGGTTATAATAATAATAATAATAATAATAATAATAATAATAATAATAAACAATAACCTGACTAATTGCTTTTTAATCGTGTATTTTAAATAGCAAATGTATATGTATATATACACAATTAAAAAAAATAAATAAATACATAATGAATAGTATTAATACTATAAATGTAACATACAATTATTTTAAAACCCATTCAATACACACAAATTTTAATATCTTTTTATTTTTATAATTTTTTTATTATTATTACAATATTTAAGCATTTTAAATGTCCATTATTAATATTCTTATTACGTCTAATTCTAAATGCATATACAATTTATATAACACACACAAAAAAAAAAAAAAAACATAGCACATAGTATTACTATAATTGTATAATAGTATACAATTATATTACTCTACATGATACACACGTTTCTTAAGAAGCAAATGTAGAACTACAATAATAATAATAATAATAATAATAATAATAATACCACCTTTACATGCTTTCAAAATGCTTTTAAAAAAAATAAAAGAAATAAGACAAAATAGACTGACACACAGTACAAGTGTTTTGTGTTATACTAGAAGATTTGATTTTGTAATAAAACAGTCTTGAACTAAGGTAACGCATTTTGCACAATTTCACAGAGAGAAATCCCCCTGATTATCTCGATTTGGTCCACGCTTGAGAACACACAAAAATCAATCTACACTCCTCTACAAACTCATAGACAACAGTGGACTGTTAATAGCATAGCAACTGTATTATTCTGTCAGTTGCATGCTCAATGCCTCACTTGTGTGCGTTACAATACGGTTTATTGGTCCAAGGCCCTTTTCAGAATCCCATTACATCACATGACAAAGCAGAGAAGAAATAAATCTCCAGCTTTACCACAACCTACCCGTTCCTGTTCACTGCTTCACACAATGCCCTTTAAAAATAGGAAACAAGGGAGGGAAAAAGACAGGCCATTTCCTCTTTTAAGCTTGTCTAGTCTGAAGATAACAGGAAGAGCAATAAAAGTCTGTCTTCAAGAATATGGAGCCAAACTGTTTTCGGTGAAAACCGCAAATTCAGGCCAGCAATATTCCGCCAGACGGGGTCAGTGGCAAAAGAGGCTAGTAGGAGGAGGAAAAAATAAAAATCATTAGACATGCTTTGAGACTAGACATACCAGTGCAGTGTGTGAAATCCCCACCCGATGTCCTGGTTTCTAACGCAATTCCTGCCCTCCTAAATTACATCACATTTAAATCTGATATTCAACAATTAGGCCAGTCTGCTACAAACAACTGCAAAAACCATCTTCGTAATTTTGGTTTGGACATTTCAAAAGTCATATGTTCTTCCCGTACAGTGCATAAAACTGCTCATCGAAAACAGCATTTCATAATGAGCTGCTGAAGGGCCCCAAGGGTAATTGAATTGTAGACAAGAGTTCATTGAGGAGCATCTTAGCCCTTTCTCTAATACAAGTAAACAACCTTTTAAATGGGTCACGCCTCTCCGCCACTGGCCTACCCGAGGCAGAGCAACACCAAGAAGTGGGTGGCAAGTTTGTGAATGCCAAACAATACAGTCTTCAATGGCTGTCCAACCTTTAGAAAGTAGGAAACATGTTCATTTGCACACTCTCTATGCAGGGAGCAATTAAGGTCCATGGCAAAGCACCAACACACACAGAAAACAGCCTTTTTACGGATCTGTTAGAACTCTATGATCATTTTAAAAATCACATTATTGCATGACATTCAGAGGTGAGGTGATGTCATCCAGCAGGACCGCCTTCACTCTTTGCAGAGTTTTGACTGTGACTGCCTGGCATGTGATATGGAGGTGACACCGTGACCGTTTTTGGTTTTATATTATTTCCAGTGTTTATGAGCAGGGGCTTCGCAGGTGGTTTGCCCCCTCTGTGTAGAGCTGATTGAAATGCGGACGGGGGTTTTGGGGAATTTGTTGGACCTGGGGAACAGTGCTAGCTTTTGTCTTGACCGCATTTAATACTTGTACAAAAATGGGCTTCCCTAGAGTTTTTCCTGCTCCTGTAAAATGTGTGATCTAACGAAATCCCAACCTTACACCTACTTGGATGCAAATCTGTACTTAACTATTTATAGCAAAATGTGACACGCTTACAATGCCAACGTCTTTTTTTTTTTTTCGTTCACTAAAGGTACAGGATGTATTTTCAAGATGAGGGATGCCCCTCTGTAACAGGGACATAATCTTCAACAGGTTTTAATCATGAAACTGAGGCATCTGGCAGGCAGCTGTGAGTGAGGGGCAAAGCAGGACTGAGAAAGATGACGACAAATCATGGTGTCAACCCAAATGTCACACAGATGCTCTATTCAGACAGTGGGCAGACGGGGTGAAAAATGGCAGACAAACGGCACTTTAACACTGCTTGATTAAAGAAAATGCAAAGAACGCTTACCTACACTCTTAAAAATAAAGGCTCTTTATTGGCATTGATGGTTCCATAAAGAACCTTGAACATCCATGGAAGCTTTTAAACGCAGATGAGGTTCTTTATAGTGGAAAAAGATTCTTTAGATTTTTAAAATGTTCTTTAAAATGGTTCTTTTAAGAACTGTTCACTGAAAGGTTCTTTGGGGGACCAAAAACGGTTTTTCTTCAAGTTTCCCCTCTGATAAATTGTTTTCTGATATTCACACTGTAAAGGAAACCTAATGCTGCATCTGAAGGGGCATAAACAAGTTACAGCTGAAGAAATAATATTACCAAACTGTTTAAAATAAACCATGTGGGAGAAGAAACAGAGGGCTGCGCATTGTTCATGACATACAAAAAGCTGTTCTGCTCACAGGGACCCAGGTTCGATTTGGGTCATGTCCCAGACCCAGTATCTCCCGCTCTCTATCCCTCCACTTTCATGTCAACTTTCCTATTTAAACAAGGTAATAATACAATTTATATTTAAATTTATATAATAAAGCCAATAAGTCAAATATCGAGGCAACAGCCTCCAAGCAGCCTTAAAGGAGTAGTTCACTTCCAGAACAAAAATTCAGAATTTACTCACCCCCATGTCATCCAAAATGCTCATGTATTTCTTATTAAAATACGTTTTTTAAGGAAAACATTCTAGTTTTTTTTTCTCCATATACATCATTTCCTAAAATAAATAAATACATTTATATACTTTTTAGTCTTTCGGAACCTTATGAATCAATTTAAAACTATTCTTGGGGTCACAGTTTGACAAAATCTAGTCACGATTTTTCGATTTTTATTTACGATTCACAATTTTTCCATCTAATTTTTTTGTGCACACTGGACATCAAACACACCAGTATTTTCATTTAGAAAAACAAAAAACAAAAAACACCAGCCTATAGTATGGGTAGTCCTGACTCAAGAAATCAGTGTTTCCTATTAATTATTAACTTCCTAATAAATCAAAAATATTTTACACTTCCCATTAGGGATGAGGTATCTAAATCCAACCACACCGTGTTTAGAAAGGAAATGACGTCTACTACGAAACCCCTAAATACAAGATGGGAGGAAAGAACACATTTCAATGCTTTCTCTCGCATTTATATCGTTGGGTATTTGTACTGTATACAAATTTCGGGCAGCATTGAAATCGGTTTTGAATGCGTGTTTGCGTTATACTTTCACTTTCGAAATTTGCAATCACACAGAGCAGCAGTAGGCCTACTTACCACGTATTTTACAAGATTAGATGTTTGATAGTGGTGCTCAGGATCTGCTAATCTTCACCATCATCCTATCAGTCATCTCTCCTTACTCTATTTATGTGGTATGGGAAATGTATATCATGTACTCTAATGTAACATGCTACTGATAGCAAGTGGCTACCCATGTCCCTTTTTTTTTTTTTCCCTTCTTCATCCACCCCTAATACTTTTTAACCACAAATGCTCATCTTGCACTAGCTCTGCAATGCATGCATGCATGCCTTAACCACATTGTACGTCACACATGGTTAGTTCTTTGTCTATGCACTTTGGTTTTGCAAGATAAGACTCATTCCTTAATTGGGATCATGAAGAGCAAGGGTGGCGAACTCCAGTCCTGGAGAGCCACAGCCCTGCAGAGCTCAGCTCCAACCCCAATTAAAACTCACCTGCCTGTAGCTTCCTAGTAACCCTTCAGAGCTTAATGACCTTGTTCAGGTGTTTTTGATAAGAGTTGAAGCAGAACTCTGCAGGGCTGCGGCTCTCCAGGACCGATGTTCACCACCCTGGGTGTAGAGCCTTTTGAAGCTGCATTGAAACTGCAATTTGGACCTTCAACCCATTGGCTCCCATTAAAGTCCACTATATTGAGAAAACCCTGGAATGTTTTCCTCAAAAACCTTAATTTCTTTTCGACTGAAGACAGACATGAACTTGGATGACGTGGGGTGAGAAAATTATCAGGAAATTTTTATTCTGCAAGTGAACTAAGCCTTCAACTCAGCTGTGTAATTAATATATACATTAATCTTGTATACTAATTGTGATCTAAATTGCATATTAGCTCATTTGTAAATGCACAAGGTTAAATTGCTAACACTTGTGTTCGTAATTACACAAGCCCTCTAAATGCCTTAATCTCTGCTTTTCAAAAAAACAGGTTTGCAAGGGCATATCAAGACTTATGTGCCTTTCCTCAAACTTATTCTCACTCTTGCTCATGCTTTGTCTTGTTGGTTACGTCAATAAACCAACAAGACAAAGCATGAGCAACAGCGAGAATAAGTTTAAGGAAAGGCACATAAGGCCCAACTTGTATTGAAAGAGATAAGGGCGTCTTTATATTGACACTCCCTTCATGAACTCGGACTCACCCTGGATTAAAGCAATCATATTGTTCAGTTGTCTGTGGGGCTGACAACTGTCGACGCAGCAGTTACGAAAAAAACAGGAGCGCTGTAAACCAGCGCGTACCCACTAGACAAGTTTAACAGCTCTAGGCAGAGCCATAGCAGGTGCCATCATGATAGTGCAGGACCTTTTCATGCTCTAACAGAAAATGACAACACCCCTGCACAAATATATACCATACTGCAATCTGATAGGAATCTTCTGAACGTTGCTAAATCGCACAAACACACTCCTGTAGTCAAAACAGGTCTATGTGGAGAACAAAATTGGGTGATGCAGTTTCTGCCATGATGTTGGTAGGGGAAGTGTCCGGTTTTTGACGGCACTGTGTTCCCCACCTAAAAACCAAGTCTATATTTTGGAAATGAGTCACGTCAACTCAGAAAGACTGAGTATTATATGACAACATAAATATGGTTCAGTATGTTTAGATTTTTAGAAGAACACAGTAACCTTAAAGGGGCAGTTCACACAAAAGTGAAAACTCCTTTACTCACCCTCATGTCATTGCAAATCTGTATGACTTTCTTCTGCAGAACACAAATGATATTTCAAGTAAAAAAAAAAAGGGAATCCACACAGTGCAAGTCAAAGGGGTCCAGTGTTGTTTTGCTCCCTGTTGACTTCATTGAATGGACAGAAACAATTGAAGCAAAATATGAAACATTTGTGTTCCACAAAAGAATGTCAGTCACAAAGTTTGTATACAGAGTATGTCCATCGAACTGAATAAACTCACATTACACGCAAAAGGTGATGCAGGAAAGGATACTGACGTAAAAAGCAACTTGACTCCATGCAAGTATGGGGAAATACTGTATATGAAACTGAGCCAGGAAGCAGAAAGAAACCGAGACACCACATACACAAATTAAAGAGTTTAATCACTACGTTCTCTGCCAAATATCACTTCCTCAGACATGTTCATCATGAGCAGACACGACCGGCTGCTGAAATCCCAAGACATGAAGCATTCTCAACCTCAACTACACCAGTTGTTAAGATATGAAACTATACTTCAACCAAGCAGAACTAAAAATAGATTCAGCGCAGCTCAGCATTCCTTAGTTTACAGTAAAGGCTGCATGTCAAGACCCGCTGTATTGTTAGCCTAATGAGTTATTTTACCAAATTAGTGAGGTTACGTAAGCAAATTAAATGTTCAGTGTAACAAAGCCAATAGAACAACAGATCATACAGTTCACAAAGAACTCCAACGATCTCCATTTATCAGACAGTACTGGGAGCTTTAGGTTGCAACAGCAAAATAGTAGAAGTTACTCAAACAGCCTCAATCACCCCTGAATGAATGACTTTTGCCAAACAAACTTTTCTAAAAAGAAGTCATTCAGAAGATGATAATATGCCAATTCAAAATGGCACAAACTGAAGGTAACGATTCATTCAGCTGAACCAAACCTGAGATTCTCGCCAGAGTCCAGACGTTATAGGAAACCTGGGCTACTTACTAAAAGACAGACATCAGTGAAGTTTATTCAACAAACATCAGGGCAGCTGCAATGACACAGACAGACTTGTGTAATTTCAGGCCTAATCTCAGCAAACACAGAAATAGATTCACCTCTGAGGGCATCAGGTCAAACCAAGTGTCTAAGACCCTGCATAGGTTTCTTTAACTCCACTGACAGCACTGTCAACATTTCTGGAGTCTGAAAGAAAAGTGACAATGTTCTGTTTTTGACTGATATTGCGGAAAACATCAAGCACAGGGCAAGAAATGAGTAAGCTTTTGATCACAAATGCAACTTTGAGCATAAGAGATTTATGCTAAGATAATCAAGTCTTACCAGTCCTAAACTTTTGAACAGTAGTGCATAGTTTTTTTTTTTTTTTTTTATAGAAGATGAGAGTTAGACTGCGTAACATTAAGTTACTTCTAGAAAAACTTTTAAGTTCTTCCTGAAATCCAAGTGCTTTAGGGAAAAAAATACACTAACCTGAAAAACCTATAACGTATGAAACAACATTTTAATCTTCAAAAGGGTCATATGTGACCTTGGACCACAAAACCAGTCATAAGGGTAGTTTTTTGAGGTTAATTACATTACATTTAAGTTAATTACATAGCTGAATAAGTAAGCTTTCCATTAATGTAAGATTTGTTAGGATAGGACAAGATTTAGCCAGGATACAGCTATTTGAAAATCTGGAATCAGAAGGTGCAAAAATCTAAATATTGAGGGGAAAAAAATATTATATATATACATACATACACATATATATATATATATATACACACACACATATACTCGCCTTTAAAGTTGTCCTGATTAAGTTCTCAGCAATGCACATTACTAATCAAAAATTAAGTTGACATATTCAGGGTAGACATTTTACAAAATAAGTTCATGGAACATGATCTTTACTTAAAATCCTACTGATTTCTGGCATAAAAAAAAAAATTATACTTTTGACCCATACAATGTATTGTATATTGCAACAAATATACCCATGCTACTTATGACTGGTTTTGAGGTCCAGGGTCACATACGACAATACAAAAACATACTCACATGACAATAATTCTTGATAAGTGCCTATGAATCACAAAAGAACCTTTAGTTTTATTGATTTAATCTCTTAACACTTCAAAAACCAGGTCATTTCATGTAAATTTTATCCCAGCTCAGACAAGCAGTCTTTGTGAATGGGAAAGAGAGCAAATCAGAGTTTATTATAACACAATATTCACACTGCTGTAATCCAGGTCAGCTCAGCAGGATGACCTCTACAGACCTCAAAAAAAAAAAAAAAAATTTCTGAGTTACCTGCTGTACAGGCCTAGAAACATCTGTGTGCAGACGGGGACATTTAGTACAGACAGTGTTAACTCCCTCCTGAGACGAGAAAAATCAGTCCTACTGTTCTTGCAAACACAAAGGCAAGATTAATCTGCCTTGAATACATCAACCACAGAGTAATCTGATATTAAATAGATCAAACACAGCTGATGTCTCTGCAGGTCGTCTCAAAACCCATTGATGAGAAGCCTCTTACAAAACCCAAGTTACCATGAACCACAGTTTCCGTCAAAATACTTGCTAAAGTTCAAGTTGCAACAATAAAGCTGTGGTAACTTCATATTTATGACAGTGACGTCAAATGAGACAAAATATATGACAGTGATAAAAACACTGGCTGACAAGAAGATTTTAGCATGAGATATTGCTTGTTGAACTGTTGTTTAAAAAGAAAATGAGTAATTTACATTTAGACAAAAACTGACTAGTTAATTTTTCGTCTGCCAATGAAAACATTTCCATTACCATTTAAAACCAATTAAAGACCGGTCTGGAGCTCAACTGGAGTGGGACTAGAAATTTCCCATTTTCCCCTCAAAGCGTTCTGTAGTCACTCCGCTCCCTTTCCACTCCAGGTTTTTAAGTTTTCCACTCCTCGGTGTGCGAAACTAGCCCGGAGAGATCTGGCGCGAGTGAAAACAAAGCTGATTTTCAAAGGCCCACTCCCTGCTGCAGGTAAATACACGTGACTCCACTTAATTTACAAAAGAACCAACGGACTATATAAAAAAGCAATAATAATAAAAATAAATAAATAAAATAACCCCCTCTTCCCTCCAAGTAGATTACACAATCTCAAGTGCTGCTACACTAATTATTAGCACACCTAGAACACCAAATAAATTATTAGAAAAACAAGCCTAACTGTATATATAACGTTAGTTATTATACAAATCATAAATAGACGATTCGTTTATCTTCATTTAGCACTCAAGTACAGATAGCTTAACACAAATGCCTGCACACCAAATGTCCTAGGTCTTTAAGACCTTAAACCGAAAGTAAAGCCTCTCCAGCACTGTCTGGGACAAACATCTTTACAGCAATTGAGTAGAACTAGAAACGGCTACAAGCTCAATTTCCTTGTAAATACACCAAACTAATTACTGCATTGAGCTTCGCTAGTGACTAGTAATGAGACTACCTGGCCTTTCGCAGAGGTTAAATGCAGCCAACAAACAACATAATCAGAAACATAAATCTCCTGATGCTGCCAAACTTAACTAGCGTTGGAAACTACGTCCACGAGATATCTTTGTTTGTTTAAAAATCCATTATAGACTCATTACAAACGCAGGAAGTAGTTGTTGTTTAGTGCATACTAATTTATTATTTACACTGAGACGCATTAGGAAACGTGCCACAAGCTAGTGCGTTTATCGCATTTACAGCTTTATAACTTCGGCTTGTTGAATGAGCACATCGACTGGACGTTTGCATTCGAAAAGCTTGGAAAACGCGAGTGTGTGCATGTGAACACACAGCAAAGACAAAAGACAGGCAAATATGTTTAACCGTAATTATTTCAGAGCGTACCTGCAACTCATACATACCGGAAATTAAACCATAGGCGAAGGAGTGGATCGAGTATGTTCCTTTCAGTCGGTATTCCCGTTCAAATCCATGACTATATCTCCTCTCTGTGTCTTTTTAGCATAGGCTTGTATTTGGTGAAACGATGGCTGCTAACAGCGACAGAAACATCTCTCCAGTCACGTGGTCAAATAGCTCCCAGCTGCTGCTGAATGTCCCTCCCAATTGAGGCGAGTTGTTGTTTAGCTCATTTCCCCTGATAAACCCTGCTAATTGTGGACTGCATAATGATGGCATAATCACTTTGTATGTGTATGTTAGATATACATTTAGGCGCTAGAACTTTCTTTTTTATTTTAATTTACCATCTTTGCAGTCCTAATAGCTAGTAAGCATACTAAATTGTTTAATTTGTGAGCCATTTACTCGTCCTCTATATTTAATTGAATTGAATATGGACGATATGGGTATTTAGGTCACTTTGTAAACATTTCCTTTGTAAACTTATCCAGTTTTTGTGTATGGCTCTCCTATTGAAAAAAAAAAAGTTCAGAAATGGGCAAAAATGCCAGGTAAATTTAAAATATTGATATGTAGTAAATACCTCTGTTAATTAATTATTTTTAATTTGATATATTTCATGATGTATTTATTTTAGGGCTTATAAGTGTGTACTGTGTATATTTCATATGTATATGTAAATACACACACATACATGTGTGTGTATATATATATATATATATTATATAAATTATAATTATAATTATAGATTCTAATTTAGTTTGTATATAAATATAAATATTTTATAATATATTATAGAAATCTAATATATCTAATTTATTTATGTATACATAATAAATAATATAAACAACACATTTACAGAGTACACACACATATAGTATGTAAACAAACTTTTATTTTGGATGCGATTAATCACGATTAATCGTTTGACAACTCTAATTTTTAGATAGCAGTTTGATTAATTATTTGGATATACAACAAACTGACAATTTATTTCAATTAATTAAATCATTTGACAAATAGATGATACACTGGTTGCTTTATGTAGTTAATATAGGAAATATTCTCCTTTTTGTTTACTGATCACTATTATGTTTCATAATATTCTATTTTAGGAATTTATATTTAGTTGTTTTCTTAGTATAAGTAAAATTAAAGTAATTATATTAAATTAAGTCTTGTGCATAAATATAGACATTTTAAGTTTGATTAGTTTTTTTAGGTGGCAATTTGATTATTTTAATTATACAATAATATAAAACTTATTTAAATTTCCGTGTATAAAATGTATTAAATTATATTGAGTAAATATAATTTATTTAAATTACTTTAATTAAATTATTTGACATAAATGGATGCTACACAGTAGTTCTGTAAAAATGTAAATATTGACTTTTAATATTTTGTTTATTTATTAACATTATATTTATTTTAATTTTTAAATGTATTTGATATAATATATATATATATATATACTCAGATTACAATTATAAATTATAATCTATAATTATAGATAATAGTATAAAACGTATAAAATGTATTAAATTGCAATAAATAGAATTTATTTAAATTACTTTAACTGATTTGACATAAATGCTACACAGTAGTTCTGTAAAAATGTAAATATTGCCTTTAAAAAAAACTATTTTTTTTAATTATTATTATTATTTATTTATTATATTATTTCTTTTTATATTTTATTTATCTTCCTACAGCTTATTTAGTTACTTTCTGTTAATACTTTTGATGTTGTTAGAGGTGTTTTGCTATAGTCTGTCTCTCGCTTAATGGCCACAGCCACCATTGTCTACAGTAGTGATTCATTTATAGTGCTTTTCAGTGACTTCCAATGTTAAATACTTGGTCACAGTAATGTCTGCACTTTCATATTCACTTTCAGACTGACTACACTCCGACCTAGATGCTGTTGCACCCTTTTGTGTGATGACTGCATTTCCATGCTTGAAGACACTGATTCATGTGGCTCCTCTCTATATGACTCAACAGACAATGAGGCATCTTGGCAACCCAAACTGTCTGGAGACACAGTAATAGCTCCTCCATAGACCTTACACAATGTATCACTCCTCCTGAGCCCATCTGTGTGGTTGCTAGTGTCTCTCAAACCATTCTGTTGTAGGGTGGAGAAGATGTTTTCCCTCTGATGTAAACTTCGGTGACAGCAAAGAGGTGAGCAGTGATGGTAGAAACAAACTGCATGTTATATTAAACTAAATAAGATTTACATTCTTTCCTTAACCACAGCATTACCATTGAGGGACTTGTGAAGTATTTTACTGTCCCCTTGTGTTCACTCTGATCACTCACAAATCCAAAGCTTCTTTGACATGCCTAGATCAACCACACAACAGAAAGGCATATTATTTACCGGACAAAATCCCAGATCTTACAAATCCTTTTGTTTCTTTTCTGGCACTGGTTTACAGTGGCTTTAGTTCTCAGTAGTTTAATTAAAGGTCAGTCTTCTCAGTACCAGGGTCTCATGGACCCCCAGTATAAAAAAGCTCAGAATTTCCTCAGAAACACTTTATCATTTAAAATTTTAATGAAAAACATTAAAGGAATAGTTAACCCAAAATTGAAAAGTTTCTCACTCTCAGGCCATCAAAGATGTAGATAAGTTTATTTCTTCATCGAAACAGATTTGGAGAAATTTACCATTACATCGCTTGCTCACCAATGGATCCTATGCAGTGAATGGGTGCCGTCAGAATGAGAACTGGAAAAACACCACAGTGATCTACAAAGCATAATCATTAAGCCATTTTTCAACTTCAGAACTTGGCTAAATTATGGCATATCGCCCTCTCCAGTAAAAAAAAGCCATCACGTCTGAATCAGGAGAGAAATATGAACAGATCAAATACCATGTACAAGTGAACACAGTTCTAAACAAATGCACTGCTGTTCAAAAGTTTGGGATCAGTGAGATTTTTAATGTTTTTTAAAGAAGTTTCTAATGCTCAGGCTGTGTTTATTTGATCAAAAATACAGAAAAAAGTAATATTGTTAAATATTATAATGATGTAAAATAATATTTTTCTATTTTAATATACTTTAAAATCTAATTTATTCCTGTGATCATAGCTGTATCTTCAGCATCATTACTCCAGTATTCAGTGTCACATGATCCTTCAGAAATCATTGTAATACGCTGATTTATTATCAATGTTTAAAACGGTTGTGCTGTTTAATATTTTTTGGAACCTGTAATTTTTTTTTTAGGATTCTTTGATAAATAAAAAGTACAGCATTTATTTAAAATATAAATATTTTCAGACAATATACACTAGCGTTCAAAAGTTTGAGGTCAGTAAATTTTTATTTTCAATTTTTTTTTTTTGAAAGAAATGAATACTTTTATTCAGCAAGGACGTGTTAAATTGATAAAAAAGTGATAGCAACGACTTTTGAATTTTGAATAAATGCTGTTCTTTTTAACTTTTTATACATCTAAGAATCTTGCAAAAAAAAAAAAAACAGGTTTCAAAAAAATATTTGGCAGAATAACTGTTGCCAACATTGATAATTCTAATAATAAATCAGAATATTAAAATGATCTCTGAAGGATCATGTGACACTTAAGACTGGAGTAATGGCTGATGAAAATTCAGCTTTGCATTACAGGAATAAATTATAATTTAAAGTATATTAAAAAAAAGAAATTTTATATTGTAATAACATTTCGGAATATTACACATTTTTTCCTGTATTTTTGATCAAATAAATGCAGCCTTGATTAGCATACGAGACTTCTTTAAAAAATTACAAGTCTTACTGATCCCAAACTTTTGAATGGCATTGAATGATTTTGGTGTGAGAAGACAAGACTTTTTTTATTTCATCTTACAAACACGCAGCTTTTGCTTCACATAATGTTAGCTGATGAACTGGAGTCGTGTGAATTAGGCTTGTGGATTATTGTGATGTTTTTATCAGCTGTTTGGGCTCTCATTCTGACGGCACCCATTCACTGCAGAGTATCCATTGGTGAGCAAGTGATGTAATGCTAAATTTATCCAAATCAATTCAGATGAAAAACAACTTCTTGGATGGCCTGAAGATGAGGAAATTTTTAATTTTTCAATTTTGGGTGAACTATTTCTTTAAATAACATTACTTGATTAGATATGGATATGACTAATAGTTAGACACTATTCCCCAGTTTCACAGACAAGGCTTAGGCCTAGTCCTAGACTAAGATGTAAGTCTTAGCTGTTTCAACTGAAAGAAACTTATACTGACGGATCTTAAAGAAGATCAGTGCCTTTGTTTTTCCTCAAGATGCACACCAATAATGTTTTTTTTATATTTTTATAAAAAATTACTTAAATGTCCTAATTGAATTTTTTAGCTGATTTTCTTGTTTTAAATAAACCTCATAAAATGTAAAGAAATAAAAAAGAAATAAATAACTGAAATATTTGATGGCTGCATGATTTCAGATTGATCCTGTCCATCTTCTTTTTGATTTTCATTGTCATTCTCTGAAACCCTCCACCTCCCCAGCTCCACCTGTATAGATCTGCTATGGGTTATTATATATGCTTCTTGTTTGTCTTAAAGGAGAAGTCCACTTCCAAAACAAAGATTTACATATAATGTACTCACCCCCTTGTCATCCAAGATGTTCATGTCTTTCTTTCTTCAGTCGTAAAGAAATTATATTTTTTGAGGAAAACATTTCAGCGTTTTTTTTCTCCATATTGTGGACTTCTATGGTGGCCCGAGTTTGAACTTCCAAAATGCGACTGTGACTTCAAACGATCCCAGCTGAGGAAGAAGGGTCTTATCTAGTGAAACGATCGGTTATTTTCATAAAAATAATACAATTTATATACTTTTTAATGTCAAAAGCTTGTCTTGTCTGGACTATTTTTTTCTGGTTCATGACAGTTAGGGTATGTCGAAAACCCATCTCATGTTTTCCCTCAACTTCTAAATCGTTTTATATCGCTGTTTTCCCTTTTTTGTTAAGAGTGTTTGATCTTTTTTGCATGTTCACTTTGCAAAGACTGGGTCGGTACTTCTGCAGCAATGTAGGATGATTTTGAAATGATTTTTGAAGTTGAGAGAG
>JAHKKF010527590.1:0-11281 GCA_019740295.1 Labeo calbasu | reverse complement strand
AGGAGGGTGTCTAGTGTTTAAAGAGCCGAAACACCCAATGAATCTGAGGTACACTACTGATGAGAGTGTCTTAAACATTTCCCTCACATCAACATGTTGGAGGGAGTAGGACAACAAAGACAAAGGGTGCTTACCAAAACTAAGACTGATAGATCAAATAGATGGCAATTTTCTAGTCACAATAATAGATCTAAAATTAGCCCTGTACCAACACTTACCTAAAACATACCATTCGTAGACCTAGGAGCTAAATCTAGTCCCGAACCAACACTCGGCCTAAACCTACCATTTGTAGACCTAATGACTAAATCTCAGTTGACATTATAATTTACTTCACGAGCACAAACAGACAAAAGGCATCGTGAATCACGACGTACTTTGAAAATAGGGATGTCAAACATGTTTGGAGGAGCTGGAAGATCACGGCAGACTGTCCGTATGTATCAGTCTTTGCGTTCATTTTTCTCTGCTGAAGTCCATTCTGCCAAATCTTCACATCTTCATAACAAGGTCAATGGTACAGACATGTAATCTCTTCAAAACACTCCTCAGTGCCCCTCCACCAACTCTTTAACAGCTGAGGATTTCGCTGCATTCTTCACAGACAAAACTAGAACCATCAGCAGTGCGTTCTCAGCTCCACACACACGATTGATGTAACTGACACACTGTAACTGTAACACACTACACCTCTCTTTATCTGCCCGCACTGACTACCGGTTGCGGCCGGTCAAGTTCAAGACATTGGTGCTTGCATGTGAAAACAGACACGGACCCAACTCCCGCCTATTTCCACTCACTTTCACGAATCTACATCCCCTCCAGAAGACTGGGGTCTACAAGTGAGGGACGCTCGCGGTACCATCGCAGACAGGCGCAAATCGCTTTCCAGAACATCTTCGTTCAGCGTTCCAGGCTGCTGGAATGATCCTCCCACCCCCATCCAGAAAACTAAATCCTTGACAATTTTCAAGCATAAGCTGAAAACTCATCTCTTTTGTCACCATTTGACTTCCTCTTAAAATAATAATAATAATAAAAAAAAACTTTTGCTTTCTATTTCCTCAATCCTCCTGTTTAGCTTGTATTAACCTGAACAACGCCTGAAACTTTGTATTATGAGCACTTCCTGTGTTTATTTGCTTCTTTATGATGAATTACTTGTTGTATTCTCCAATTCTAAGTTGCTCTGAATAAAAGTGTCTGCTAAATGAATAAATGTAAGCACTGAACACTTTAAACTGCATCCCTGAATGTCAGCGGGGATCACGTCAACTAGATGAACCCCAGAGACGGACCATCAGTGAGGAACTTATCACCCAGACGGCCGTCGGCGCAAGACCACGGGAACCAGACGAGTCCTCTGCGATCTGACGTTGCTGCAACATGGAAAACGTTCAGTATTGACACACTATTGCCCTATTTAATACTGTAAAGTTGCTTTGACCTGTTTTGTTAAAAAGCGCTGCATAAATAAACGTGATTGATTGATTGATTGATCACTTTAAACACTGAACACCAGTGTTGGGTGTAACGCATTACAAGTAACGCGAGTTACGTAATATTATTTTTTCCAAGTAACTAGTAAAGCAACGCATTACTTTTTAATTGACAAAAAAAATATCTGAGTTACTTTATTTCAAATAAGTAACGCCAGTTCCTTTCCCCCCCCCATGTATTGATTAAAAGTTCTCCTGTCCCCATGTTGAGAGAAATCGGGAGTAAGATATTAGTTCTAGAATAAATGTGAACATGCATTAATTCATCTCACTCGCAAAAAACAGATTCAGTATTCCTCAGAATGAATAAAAACAGTGAAATTCAGCTCAGAAAATGACACAAACCTGTAATAATTAAATATGTTAAATAACACAAATATCCTTTATGCATTTAATCGCATTTTATTAACCGATGTCTTTGCTGCTGACCTTCGATGATCCAATTTAACCATAGTAATAAGCAAAAATTACTCAAGATAATCTAACATTAGTTTTCCTTCTATTTATTGCTGAAGAGTTGACATTTTTTTTCTTCTGCGCTCTACTGTACAGTAAAGTGGATTTACTTTTCTCAAAGTCTGAGGCTTTTGATGTGAAAAGATGTTTTGATGTTTTATATTTGCCAAAAATAGAACTTTTTTATATTAAAAACAAACAAGCAAGTCCTGCCCAGATTTAACAAGTAACGCAAAAGTAAAGTAACACATCACTTTCCATAAAAGTAACTAATTAACGTAATTAGTTATTTTTTGGGGAGTAACTCAATATTGTAACGCATTACTTTTAAAAGTAACTTTCCCCAACACTGCTGAACACTGTGAACAGTGTGTGTGTGTGGTAGAACGGTACAGTGCATCACTCAGCACGTCCTGATTTTGCAGAGTTAAATGAGTTCCTAGGTCAACATATTTTGTTGACCCTGCAACAACATATTAATCCAAAAATTTAGTGTTGACCACATCCCTACACCCAAACCTAACCTTAACCATGAGTAATCCCTAAAATCAGAGGAAATGATAGATGAATGACACTGAGGTACAAGCACCAAACACTGATTGTAAGCCTAACCTTCACAAAAACTATAAAATGTTTCTTTAAATCTGACTGGTTAATCACAATGTTGATCCAGGAACACGTCGCACTTGGTAAAATCAGGTTCTGCGCGTCACTCGTTCCTCTTTGAAGTTCAGTTAAAGGTCAGAGATCGGTTCATCTGAGTCCAGGGCAGATTAGCCCAGATTATTAACCTACATGCTGAGCCGCATCTTCAGACGACGTGTTTCTCTCTGACACGACACCATGAAAGCTGCTCGCATATGCGTTACATAACACACATCATGACTGTCGGGCGGTTTGGGATTCATAAATCTGCAGTATGTAATTGCTACTTAACACACAGTGACTGGAGACGACTGCATTCAGTCGTCTGTCGTGTAGACTAATAAGGGGAATGCTACCATATCTGTCTGCTACACAGTTTTAAAATCTACAATCCCTAAACTGCTTTAATGAATGTGGACAGAAAGAGTGCCGTTGTCACACTGTAGCAACACAAATTATAGACACTGGTTCAAAATTGTCTTTTTAATCTAACAAGGTAAAAAAAGACACATTTTATTGTAGTTCAACAAATGCATACATTTATACAACAGTTTGCTCTGGTCCTTGAATCTGATTGGCTGAGAGGTCTTTCCTGCAGTGTGTCATTCTCCCAGTTCGGCCACAGGAACCGTTTCACTGTTTGTATCACTCTGCTCGCGGTCTGGCAATGTAATTTTACAAATGCTACTGTTATTGTGTCACAGAATGTAGCTTAGGTTTTGTAAGAGGTTTTTTAGGTGAGAATGTAGTTATTTAAGCTTAAAATATGTGGTTTGTTTAGAAAGTAAAAAGTGCCTATTTGAACATTCGTTTCAACGGTTTTGAAGATGTGAGTTCCAGGGCTTCGGCGGCCGTTCAGCGCTCACGAACACATCGAGAGCAGCCTTACCTCGGCCAGTTCTTCATTACTGGGATTGAAGACTGCCCATCAGATTTACTGCCCAAAGCAATTTAGAGACATCTGAGCCAGCGGCAAATTCCAGAAGATCTGGCCAAGGTGAGGCCGTTCTCGGCGGGTTCTTGAGTAGCTGTGTGTTTTCACATGGCAGTGATTCAGCTGTAGGCATGAGTGTCGTAATCAATCAATCAATCAATTAATCAATCAGTCATATTTTCATAAACACTTTTTGAGAACTGGTTACTCTCACATTTAAATGTCTTATTGTCTTGACCACTCAGAAATGTGTTTGAGTCAATGCAGCTCTGATATATGTGCTAGAAAACACTAACTAGATCATAACCCAGACGATCACTTGCGTCACACTCGGCCTGTGGTGAAGCATTATAGACACAACAGTAAGACTCTCTGTAAAGCTGCTTTGAAACCATTGTGAAAAGCTCTAATTAAATAAAAGTCACTGACGTATTAAACATTATCATGTCAAAAGTCCGACACAAGATTCGATCTGGTCCAGAAGCAGTAAATGATGGCAGACATTCAAGTGATCAATGAAGGGTTTTGCTGAAACATTAGACTATTTTCATGAGTCTGTGAAATGCTGCATCTCCTCACATGTTCAGAAAACGAGACCGTAACTTTGAGATTAAAGTGTCATGACTGTGCGCGCACACACACACACACCTGATGAAGTCTAAAGAGCATTAAGTGCATTAGTGTTTCCCTATCGGGAGCCGCACAGCTGCGGGCGGAGCTGCTCTTTGACCTTCAGAGAGACTATAAGAGAGCAGAAGACACAGACAGCCTCATTCCACAGACAGACGGAGACAGAGACACACGCGCCGCTCACGGACCACAAACACAGGTAAACACGCTTACTTCAGAGAATTACAGTAACAGCTGTCACATCGATAGTTCAAAAGTGATTAGTAATCTGCTCTGTTATATCTAGTTTGTGTTTTTGTTGGTATTTGTTTGTTTCATGTAGGTTCGTTTATTAGGTTTCTGTGCTCCGGTGCTTAAAGCAGTTAAGATGACGTTCTGTGTCGTGTGACATATTCATGATCAGATGAAGGTGTGATTCTCTGAACTTCTGATCAGCATCACATGAAGTTGCAGAAACACCAGCGTCTGATCCACAGAGACGACAGATGCTACTAGATATAATCAGGCAGATAAAGGAAATCTCATAAGTCTGTTATGTTAATGAGATTAACAGTCTTAATGAGGCAACATGAAAAACAGTGTTTGACGTGAATTATTGTGAGACGATAATCTGACAGACTGTATGTTATCACACCGGCATGTTTACAGGATAAATCAACAGTGGTGGCTGATGGAAAGGTGGGACGCCACATCCAACTATTTTTTTCATACATCCCAGTATAACATAAGGAAAAGTATTACGACTTAAAACATTTCAAAATGAAGATACTTGTTTTACCAAGTTGAAGACTGAGGATGATTCCCACAAAAAGCATATTTTCTGTGAGGTTTTTCCAATAAAATTAAAACATTTTGTTTTTAATTGTAATAATAATTTACAATTGATGTATACAGTGCAACAGCAAAAACTTTGAGGGGAAAAAATGTTACATTTGGTTAGAGTTTTATATATATATAAAACTTCAAGTCAAGCTGCAACACCAATCAGGACCACACGGAGACGCCAACAGACCACTGTACCTCCTTAACCTGACTGTATATAAATATATAGGGATCTC
The DNA here is from genome assembly GCA_019740295.1 of Labeo calbasu. NCBI lineage: Eukaryota > Metazoa > Chordata > Actinopteri > Cypriniformes > Cyprinidae > Labeo > Labeo calbasu. The sequence goes on along the minus strand of JAHKKF010527590.1, from coordinate 6,059 downwards.
TATTCAGATTTATTAGACAAAGCAAAACAGAAATTAAGAAAGCAAACAAAAACATTCTGCCTTTGTTAAATGGGGTGATCTGACGGCAGCTCAACATGACCAGTGAACAGTTCCTCTGTCAGAGTGAGTGCTGATGCCCATATGTATTCAAACACCACTAACCATCGCAAACTAAGTGTCCATTATAAAAAATGCGATCATGCTGAAATATGCTCATAAAGCTATCAGAGAGCGCACATACACGGTTTGTTTATTTGCACACTAGTAATTCCGGACTTGCGCGCACCTATAATAATGTACAATTTCTGTATGGCGCTGTAATTCACTTCCAGGAGGGGGTCTGGTGATCCCTGTTCTGCGTGATTCTTAGCCAGACTGAAACCGCCTAAAAGGGGGCGGTACTACACAGAACGTGACTTGAGGTTGATGTTGATTGGACAATATTTCCAGAAGCAAAACCATCAGTCTAGAACAGTGTAAACTAGCATAACTCCGTATTTGAGCATGACAGGAGAAAAAAGCCTTCCCTTTCGCGTTTTTGTAGTGGGTCGCCCAATAACCCAGTGAAGAAACCAACCCTGTAAATCAATACATGCAGACGACATTAGAGCGGTGAGAGGCTGCAGCGACACGTGTGACAGCGATCAGTGAAAAGAGGGCGAGCGATAATCGAAGAAGAGAAATGTTCCGGTTCCAGCCATGTAATCCCATAATCCCAGATTCCTGTGACGTGCTCAGATCGTAAGCGTCGTTCCTGTTCGCTGTGTTTCAGGGAAGCGCAGACATGAACGCTGCTCCTCCTGCAGGAAGTGCTCTGGCGACGCCCGCCAGCACCACCGGACCAACCACACCCAAGAAAGGGCCGCCCAAATTCAAGCAGAGACAGACACGCACCTTCAAGAGCAAGGCCCCCAAACCCGGGCAGAAAGGGTACAAACACACACAGTGTCGCACACGCACACATGCTGTGTTTCCATGTTTTATGGGTTCATTCCATAGGCGTAATGGTTTTTATACTGTACAAACCGTATTTTCTATCACCCTACACCTAAACCTAGCCCTCACAGGAGACTGTGCACACCTTTACTTTCTGAAAAAAAAAAAAAAAATTCTGCATGATTTATAAGCCTGTTTCCTCATGGGGACCTAAAAAATGTCCCCACAAGGTCAAAACGTACTGGTATTACTATCCTTATGGCGACATTTGATCCCCATAACGTGATAAATACCAGGTGCACACACACACAAACGCTGCAGTCATTGAGCGAGTATCCCTCTCGTCTGCAGGTTCGGCGATGACATTCCTGGTATGGAGGGTCTCGGCACAGGTGAGTCACAGTGACAAACACGTTCTCGCACACACACACACATGTACTCGTTGTTCAGTGTTTGTTAATGCCTGTGTCTCATCCCATGACAGACATCACTGTCGTGTGTCCATGGGAGGCGTTCGGAGACATGGAGCTCAGCGATCTGGCCAAATACGGCATTATCTAATCCCCGCCCCCTCGACGTCACCGCCGTCAGCCCCGCCCCTCTCATCCCGTGGCTCCACCCCTTTTGCTTGATGTTGTCGTGTGGTTATGATGTGTGATGGTAAATGACTGATTCAACACATGGACACTGTCATTATTGATATGATTGTTATTGTTATTATTATTATTATATAATATTTTATATTTTGTATATGTTGCGATAAGACGACAACTTATCCCCTCCCACACCCCAGCTGTCAATCAACATTCTGAAAAATCAGGGTTAAGACACGCCCCTGTCTGCGACTCCGCCCTTAACACTGACAAATTACAGAAGGTGTGTTTCTTGTAGCAGCGATGACTGATGACATCACTTCCTCTGTCTATGATACGATAGCCTGTCCCATAAACACATTTATATTATTAAATGTGTCGTGTGTGATTACCAGAGTAGAAATCCAATTAAAGTTTCTATTTTCAGTAACTCTGTTGACTTTATTGCAAATCGAATAAAGCAAATATCACAACAGGGGGATGAATGTTATTAAACTCTATTATTAAAAACACATTATCATACTGTTTCATGTCAAGAATGATAGATGTGTGTGTGTGTGATGAGAGAGAGGCTGTTCACAGACACACACACACACACACACACACATAACATAAATTCAGGAAGAGTAGAAACAAATCTGATCACCTCATCTCTGCTCCTCCCATCCACCTACATCTGAGAGAGACGACAGGCAGACGACTGACACACAAACACACACACACACACAGTCAGAAAGACAATCAGACAGACAGACGGTGTGTGAGGGTCTGTGATGGACGGAGCCACAGGCTGCAGGTACGACACTTTTATCTCTAAATACTCTTACAGATATCGAATGAATGAAAAAAAGGTGACTGTAAATCATGTCTGCGGTGTGTGTGCTGTGATTAAGGTTTCAAACTCTTTTTTTTTTACAGTGTTGCTCAAGAAAAATGAGTTTCCTCATGTCGTGTAAAGATCTGATTCATTAGCTGGTTGTTTTATTCATTTATACATTATGTGTAATGTTCATTTCTAAAGATTTCTAGACTAACCCTAACCCCGATGACAAACTTAAAGGAGAAATGATGTGAAACGTGAAGATGATCTCTAGCAGGAAAGACATTTGTTTAAGCGGAGGATAAAATCACTGATAACAGCGTCACAGCTGAGCTTTTGTCCCGGAGAGGAAGAACAACACATCCGTCTTCATCGCCGGCCGGACATTTACACATTTACAGTCCTGCCTGAGCACAAAAACTACATACGCACAAATGTAACACTTGAGGTTAAAGATCACGATAAATACAAATGACGTAAAAATTAGGAAAAATAAAAGTATCATTTTATAAATGAAAGTGCTAAAATACTATAGAGTGAGAATTCATTTGAATAAGTGTATTTAATGGTTTTTGCACATCATACATACATAGAAACACTGCTGCTGAAACCTTTTTACGACATTATTAATTCAATAAGCAAGCATTAAACTGAATGCAAATAACTGAAGATTACTATTTCAAAGAAACGCAAAGAAATAGATTGTGCAGCACGGTTTTCACACTTCAATAAGCAGCATGATTCTCAATTAATAATAATAACAACAGGGGTTTCTTCAGAATGATTTCTAAAAAATCTTTATATGCAGACATCTCCCTCTGACCTACAGAACTGCATTGCTGGCTTTTGTTGCTGTCAGCTAAAATGAAGTCCTTTCAAACGAACAAACTTCAAACCGTTGTTAATCTGAACTCATTTGACCTGAATCATGACACAATTGTCTTTTAGAGCTGCTTTACAGCAGAATTTGGATTTTCTCCTTGGTTAAGTTATAATTCGGTTGGCTTGGGAAAGAAAATGTAAACGTATAGTTCTTATTCTTCAGAGACTAAATGTATCTCCTCCTGTGTTTTTTTTTTACATTTGCACCAACAAACCCAGTTGCCATATCTTTTCTAACGATCAGACTTACAGTTCTCATAAAAATGAAGATGAAAAAAAAATCCCATAGACTTACATTGACGGAATGTTCTATTACTAATCTATCACTAGCCAACAATATTTTGGTGACTTTCTCTGGCTCTGTGCTGTCATGACAACTCTTGGAGGGACCGGCATGGTAATGTACATGACAACGTTAATGTGTTTCGCTACGCTGCTGCGGCGGCAGCGGCAGAGCAAGTACCGAGACTTGCTACTGCCAATACGTTCAAAACGTGCTGTTGCGAGCCTGTAAGAAATACTGCTACTGCACATATAACATTCGTGAATAACCCCCCTTAAAAGGGGCACAGAATGGACAATACAAGTGTAAACCCTCTTCCCGGGTAACACTCGCACACCGCTCCGAGCGGGCCTCGAACCCGGGTCTGTGGCATGGGAGGTGGGCGCACTAACAAGGAGGCTAAAGACTGCCGCCTCTAGCGTCAGTTGCTAATGCACCTCTTGAGATCAAGTGAGGTTTTACCTGCACAGCACCTACCGCTGGCTTCAAGAACAAAACATCCCCCAACAAGCAGATCTATTCCCAAGACATTTGTACTGCTGGTGCTCCGAAGAGCCATATGATACACCTTGTGTATTACTATCTATGTGTGCCTGGGCTACCACGCTGACTGGCTTAAGACAAGTCATATCAAGACACGTCACATTTATTTTATAGCGCTTATAACAATATAGACTGTGTCAAAGCAGCTTTACAGCAAAACAGTGTGTCAATAATGCAAAAGGACAAAAAAAAGTCAGTTCATCACTGAATTCAGTGAGTTCATCATCCAGCTCAGTTCAGTTCAAATAGTATCTGTGCAATCAAGTAGACGATATCGCTGGAAATTAAGTGTGCAAAACTAAGCAAGCCAAAGGCGACAGCGGCAAGGAACCAAAACTCCATCGGTGACAGAAATGGAGAAAGAAACCTTGGGAGAAACCAGGCTCAGTCAGGGGGGCCAGTTCTACTGTGGCCAGACGAATCAGCAGTTTGTTCCATGTTGCAGAAAAGTCAGATTGTGCAGAGGACTCGTCAGGTTCCTGTGGTCGTGTGCCGACGGCCGTCTAGGTGATGGGGTCGTCACTGGGGGTCTGTCTCTGGGCCTTATCTAGTTGACGTGGCCTCTGCTGTCATTCGGGGCCATAGAGGTCATCTCTAGGTCCCGCTTCAACATCTGGGCTGGATACCGACTGCTTAACTCTAATTGGACGTGCACTATGTGTAATGTTAATTAACAATATCCAATAGATAAGACCCCAGCACCCACCGGAGCAAATATCATTATTTTAAGCCATTTGATAACTGTTGATATGATGAGATGGACAAAGTTAGCCGATGCATGCCATTTTACTCTATCGTGCAGATAAAAGAACAACCGTAGACAGTGATCTTAAGCGATACATCTTATTTCTCAACCGTCGTTGATATGACTGCGATAAGCACGTGCTCCCGACACTGCGTGCAGCTGAACAAACTGCTGCCGGATATGGCGAACCCCGGTTGAAATGCATACACAAGAATGCTTATTTCATTTAACCTGTTTTCATGTCGGAGTGTCGTCAGCACAGTTACTTGCTCTGGACTGCATTCGCTCCAGCCGTATAAACACTGATGCGTAAATGCTGCTGCTAATATACATAATATTTCACACTGCATATGATGCAAACATGACACTTACTTTCAACTTGTTTATGGTTGCTCATTTTTTAATTCAATTAGGCAGACCACTCAATGTACACAGTGACATGGATTAAAAGAGCATTCACTAATCTTACAGTCATGGCCAAAAATATTGGCACCCTTGCAATTCTGTCAGAAAATGCAACATTTCTCTCAGAAACTTGTAGACTTAAGATTGTCCATGTTTTTCCATATTTTTTCTCTCAAATCCACAGACAATTCTTTATACTTCTTTCTCTTCTCCATGCTCAGTGTGACACACAACACAAAGGTTGAGTCAACTTTTCTCCATTTTAACTGGTTGCAAGTGTGATTACTATATTGCCCACACCTGTTACTTACCACAGGTGTGTCTAAACACAAATTACAGGAGCATCACATGGTTGAAAACCAATTATTTCTTACAATTTTGACAGGGAGCCAATAATTTTGTCCAGTCCATTTTTGAGTTCTGTGTGAAATTTTTCAAATTCGAAATACTTGCAATTGGAACAATTTTCTGAGAGAAGTGTTGCATTTTCTGACAGAACTGCAATGGTGCCGATATTTTTGGCCATGACTGTACATGTTGATTTAAAGGGGTCATCGGATGCAAAGTTCATATTTTTAAATGCTGTTAGAAAATATAGCCTATAATGATAAAAATACATGCAATGGTTTTTAATTAATCTGTAAAAATAATATCCTCTTTTTCAAATCGAGCCGTTCTCAGATGCCTGTCGGTGTGGCGTCACATGACAGAGGATCCGCTCCCACAATAGCTGATTGACATGAGCGTCTGACCTCAGATCAGCTGTAACAGTCCGACCTCCATTGTTTTGATGCCGGAGCAGGGATGTAAGTTAGACAAGAATATCTCTGATTGAGCGATTGAGGTGTTGTG
>JAHKKF010527586.1:0-14022 GCA_019740295.1 Labeo calbasu | reverse complement strand
TATATATATACATATACATATACATATACATATATATATATACATATTTATTACACACACACACACTATATATATACACACACACATACATAATTACCAAAATATTTTTAATAAATAAAATGCATTATAAATAAAACAAAATACAAAACAGAAATTCTAAATAGAAAAACATACTACGTAAAAAAATAATAAATAAATAAAATAACCATATTATATGTAAATGAGGATAAAGGATGTTTATAAATAAGTCAATGGAAAATGGACATTTCACATTTAAAATACTGAATTAGAATAAATATAATTAAAAAAAAAAAAAGGACAAAGCACAAATGTAAAATATTACATTACAATAAATATTATGCAAAAAAGGCAAAAACATTTGTATTATAAATATAAATAAAAAAATAATGTAAATAAAAATAGATATTTTATAAACAAAATACATTACAATAAATAAATGCTAAATTTCTTAAATTTTATATAGTTTGTCTTCTATTACTACAGGAACCTCCAAATCTACTGCTTAGTCAAAGGTAAATGCACAAATTTAAAATACTGAATTACAATAATTACGCAAAAAAAAGGCAAATTATTTTTATGCTAAACATAAATAAAATTAACGTAAATAAAAATAGATACTTTTATAAATAAAATAGATTATAATAAATAAACACTTAATTTATTATATTTTATATAGTTTGTCTTCTGTTACTACAGGAACTAATGTTTAGAATAAAAAAAAATATGTATATTTAAATAAGAGATATTTTATAAATAAAAATAAAACATTTATTATAAATAAATACTTTTTTAAGAACAATTTGTCTACTGTTGCTACAGGAACCTCCAAATCTACTGCTTAGTCAAAGGAAAATGCACAAATTTAATATACTGAATTACAATAAATATTATACAAAAAAAGGGCAAAACATTGATAAATATAAGCAAAACAATTACATAAATAAAAATAGATTTTTAGAAATAAAATTGATTACAACAAATAATAAATAAATGCTGAATTTCTTATATGTTATATAGTTTGTCTTCTGTGACTATAGGAACCTCCAAATCTACTGCTTGGTCAAAAGATAAATGGACAAATTAAAAAAAAAAAAAAAAAAAAAAAAAAAAAATTGTCAATGTACAATGCACAAATTTAATATACTGAATTACAATAAATAATATGCAAAAAAGTCAAAATATTTTCAGAATCAGAATCTACTGCTTAGTCAACGTATAATGTACAGATTTCTGTTCATTTTAAAATACTGTATTAGAATACTATGTTAAAAAAACAAAACAAATGTAAACAAAAAAAAAATAAAATAGATATTTAAAAAAAATAAAACATTTATTATAAATAACATAGAAATTAATACTTTAAGAACAATTTGTCTACTGTTGCTACAGTAACCTCCAAATCTACTGCTTAGTCAATGGAAAACGCACAGATTTAAAATACTGAATTACAATAAATATTATGCAAAAAAGGCTAAACATTTTTATTATAAATATACATTTTGTAAAAAATAATATATATTTACAAAAAAATAATGTAAATAAAAATATATTTTCATACACAAAATAGATTATAATAAATAAATAAATGCTGAATTTCTTATATTTTATATAGTTTTTCTTCCATTACTACAGGAACCTCCAAATTTACTGCTTAGTCAAAGGATAATGCACAAATGTAATATACTGAATTGCAATAAATATTATTGCAAAAAAAGGCAAAATATTATGATAAATATAAATAAAATTAACATAAATAAAAATAGATTTTTATAAACAAAACAGATTATAATAAATAATAAATAAATACTGAATTTCTTACATTTTATATAGTTTGTCTTCTGTTACTACAGGAACCTCCAAATCTACTGCTTAGTCAGTGTATAATGCACAAATTTAATATGCTGAATTACAATGAATATATTATGCAAAAAAGTCTAAACATTTTTATTATAAATATAAATAAAAAACGTAAATAAAAATAGATTTTTACAAACAAAATAGATTATAATAAATAATATAAATAAATAATTTTAAAATACTGTATTAGAATACAATGCTAAAAAATAGCAAAACAAATGTTTATAATTTAAAATATAAATATATGTAATTATACGTATATGTAATTAACATAGATATTTTAAAATTATTATAAACAACATATAAATAAATACTTTTTAAAGAACAATGTGTCTACTGTTGCTACAGTAACCTCCCAATCTACTGCTTAGTCAATGGAAAACGCACAGATTTCGACCACTGTGAAGTGATTGACTGTTTCTGGAGCTTCCAGATTTCATTTTCACCATAGCGTGGAGCGCCAGCTGCAACATTCAGCATCATCCCTCAGTAAAAAGCGTTTTAACGAGAAAGCACATAAGGAACGAACAGAGCCTTAACAGATGCATTCAGCTCTGAATGAATGAGGAGAGGAGATGCGACAGCGGCGTTATCAATCCCCGTGACATCACTACTGCATGTTTCCCATACAGCTGACAATGCGATCAAACTGGCATTCAATGCAGACATTCAACGACGCGTTATAAACAAGTGAAGAAAGTGAATTGGTGTAATGACTGCGGTTGCATGCGCCTCGGACTCACCCTGCCAGTTTGGGCATCCTGACGAAGCTGAACACGTCCATGATATGGATCGCCTCCGAACTCACTCCGATTCCATCCCACAAACGTCTCGGCGTGAATCGTTTACCAAATGAACGCGACGGAGGTTTCCTCAAGTCAGTGCAATGAATAACGCGATCTCCTGCATGGCGTTTGCGTGCAACACGATCCGCGTCTCCATCAGATTTACATCCTTGACGGCTCCAGATGCCCTCGGCCAACTTTATTTAATTTCCCATCGCGGTGGAAACCGAAAGCCGGGAGAGGAGAGCGAGAGACTGAACGCAGAGATTGATGCTCCATCTAATCTCAGATGTGCACATACAATGAATAATCTCGCGCGCGTGCAAAGGTCAGCGTCATCGCGCGACGCGAGACTGAAGGGGAATCGAGAAGCGCGTGGGTGTTCCGTGGAGGAGGAGAAGGAGGAGGAGGAGAAAGATATAGAGATGAGGAGTGGGAGGAGTAAAGCTAAGAGAGAGGAAAACTTATTCGATGAGGGAAGAGAGAACAAACACCTGTGCGCGTACGGTCGAATCTGTTTTAATGCGTCAAGGTGCGATTGCGCCAAAAATTCGGCTTAACAAATGGCTTGAGTTTGGGGCGGGGCTATTTGTTTTGCGTGACCAATGGCAGGCGGATTGAAAAAACCTTCTTGAAATCCGTTGTACGTTTTGCAAATTTCCTTTGGTGACTGCTGGTGCAGAAAGTAAACAATAGTGCGCAACAGTCGGTTCCAGAAGTTAAAACACCGTTCATTTTGTCCAAAAGAAAATAGGTTAAGTAAATCGCGCCAAAACGAGCGTTGAGCCCCGCCCACTCCCATGAAGCACCGCAAATCTAAGTAGGTTTCCCAACGCTCTCAAAACAAATAAATATTAAATATTTAAATAAAATGAAAGTATTTAATTCTGTGCTTCTCCTAGCAGCTAGTTTTGCCTTTAAAGAAGATTTTTTAAAGTTTTCGAAAAATATCTTAAGTTACAGTTTGTAACTTAACTATCCTTCGATGTAAACAATCTGCAAAGTTTTTAATCAAAACGTGCATGATAAATAAAGAGAGAATTGATTCTGAATCGCCTTAGCGAGTCGTCATATTTTCGAATCTTCTGCCTGTTACCGATCTACGTCACTCAACACACAACATATTAGCATAATTCCCGCCTGACAAAGTACGAACAGTCTGACCTGCCCACAAACACTTAGTGTTAGGGTGTTTACATCATGTTGAATTTTGCGCTGTAAAAGCAAGTTTGTTTTGTTTTCATTGCCGAAAGATGAGGATGTAAAGAATCAGTAGTTAAAATTAATTTTTTCCACAACACCACAACAACACAATTCGAAGCTTTCATTGTGCTCGTCATTTTACAGAGGACTGCTTCTCTAATCTTGGCTTTTCTCTTCTTTGGTTTCTAATCTACTTTATTTGGACTAACAAGCATCTCTGACCTACAACCTGTAAGTATGACTGATATGTTATGTGTACTTTTTCAAGTGAGAGCTCAATATAGCAAGTTTTTTGTGTTGATATGTGATGTATACCTAGCGCAGTTTTAGGTTTCCATGTAGACCACGATATTACTGTCTTGCCAAAATAGTTCTGATAATTCGCTGTGTTGACTGTCGTTGTTCTAATTACTTTGTTTAATAAAAAAGAATGTTCTTAGGCATATTTTGATATTTTGAGTTAGTCACGTTAGCCCTCAGCTAACATACCGCCATTACTGTTTTGTTGACAGTAAGTGCTGACAGTTTAGCAGCTAAACTTCAGCTGTGGGCACAATTCGCTTGCATAAGTGTTAAACAAAATGTTTTTATGTCATTATTTTAAGAACTGCTGGGTTGCCAGGTTTTCACAACCTCAACTGCTACTTAAAACAAGCTTAATCTCGCTTCGAGGTGGGGCCCCATTAAAAATCGCATTCTGGGTTCCCCTTGTAAATTTGCAATCCAGGGTCTAAATATGACGTTATTGGGGTTGCTTCGACCTGAAACAAAAGCGGACTTGGCAACACAGATGGTAGTGCTCGCTAACTTGCTGAAGTACTCCTCTCTGTACTAATCACAGTAGGCTTGGCCATCTGACCAATCAGAGCAGAGTAGGCTTATGGAAGGGAGGGGTTTGCTCAGAACTGATTCGTACGAACTGTTTCAAAATCATTGACAAATAACTCTATGTATAAACATAGATAAATTTTCTTACAATGTTTTCTGACCTTAGAAAATGTGTGCCTTATTAGATAGATCACAGAGATTGTAATGAAGAAAAATATTCATTTTTTCCCTGTAGAAAAGCACACCACTAAGTGTTTCCCTGATGGAATATGAAATGGCTTTGATAATAATCTAAATATAAATTACAGTTTTAGATGGAATCCAAAAGTGGGATGATAGTCATTGAGGAAACATTATATAATGTGTCACAAAGCAACAGTTGAATATTAAAATTCCAGTGTTGGCAAATTACACAAAGTCTTTATTTACAATTGCGGAACAGATGAAAAATGACTCTGCAGGTAGAAATGTCCATGCAAGCTCAAAATATTACTGCACATGCACACCAATACACACATGCAAATACAAGTCAGTATGATAGTTGCTTCTTTGCGGTATTTTAACAATATAATTTCATATAAATTAAAATATTTAACTTCATGACCAAATACATTTATTTATGATGTATCTAGTTCAGTTATAAACTGAAAAAAGGTCTTTGATGTCAGTGTAGGAATAAATGAGTTAATAGGAAAACTGGCATTATATGTCACTTCAGTCAGGATACGGCAAAATTCAGCAATTTTAGTTTTAGCAACATAAGATATATTCAAGCTCAACCTCGAGCTCATATTACTCTGACAGCAATGAGAAAACTACTCGTACTATAAATAACACATTTTGATTATATAAGCTTGCAGAACATAACGAATGAAAATTGTGTATTCTTTTTATTTTTTGTCTTTATTGTAATGCATGTGCCACACTGTTCTGATTATGTGTTGCTGCTAATACATCACAGACGTCCCACATGGGATTAATGAAACATCTGTCTGCCTTTGCTGTGAACTTCAGCACAAACATTTGACACTCTGAACTGCTGTTCAGATGGAGCATGTTGTTTAAAGATTTTTTGTATTACAAGCTATCTGAAATTTTGTTTAAATATGTAAATATGGTATTATCTAATTAAATATGCAATATTTTGCATATAAATCTAAACCCTGGATAAAGCCAGGTTCAAATTCTTATTTGATTTTGTTGACATATTAGACTGAAAGGTGTTTACAGAGCGGATTTGGGATTTCTCTTTTTATGGCTCTGTAAATCAGAAAATACGGTCAACGTGTTTTTAGGAATAAAATGTTATAGAAATCATTCCGAATGATATATGAACAAACCCCTCAGTAAAAGTTTTCAGAATATAGATAGGAATAAAACTAAGTTTTGGTGTATGTAAGTGCTGCTGAAGTGGAGAAACAAACTCATCCTTTAAAAATATGTACTGTAATTGATATCTAAAGACGCAAACAGATAAAGTGCAACAATAAAATCAGCAAATGATTTATGAACAAACCCTTCTATAAAAACCTTCAGAATATAGATATAAATAAAACTGTAAGTTTTGGTGTATGTAAGTGCTGCTGAAGTGGAGAAAAAACTAATTTTGAGAAAACAGCATTAAAAATGTATTGTAATTGAAATCTACAGACGCAAATAAATATAGAGCAATAATAAAATCAGCAAATGACATATAAACAGACCCCTCTATAAAAACCTTCAGAACATGAATAGAACTGTAAGTTTTGGTGTATCTAAGTCTTGCTAAAGTGGAGAAACAAACTCATCCTTTAAAAATATGTATTGTAATTGATATCTAATGACGCAAACAGATAAAGTGCAACAATAAAATCAGCAAATGATTTATGAACAAACCCTTCTATAAAAACCTTCAGAATATAGATATAAATAAAACTGTAAGTTTTGGTGTATGTAAGTGCTGCTGAAGTGGAGAAAAAACTAATTTTGAGAAAGCAGCATTAAAAATGTATTGTAGTTGAAATCTACAGACGCAAATAAATATAGAGCAACAATAAAATCAGCAAATGACATATAAACAGACCCCTCTATAAAAACCTTCAGAACATGAATAGAACTGTAAGTCTTGCTAAAGTGGAGAAACAAACTCATCCTTTAAAAATATGTATTGTAATTGATATCTAATGAAGCAAACAGATAAAGTGCAACAATAAAATCAGCAAATGGTATATGAACAAACCCCTCAGTAAAAACCCTCAGAATATAGATAGGAATAAATATGTAAAATTTGATGTAACTCATTTTGAGAAAACAACTTTACAAAGTATTGTAACTGAAATCTACAGACGCAAACAGATAAAGAGCAATAATAAAATCAGCCAATAATATATGAACAAACCCCTCAGTAAAAACCTTCAGAACATAGATATGAATAAAACTGTAAGTATTGGTGTATGTAAGTGCTGCTGAAGTGGAGAAACAAACTCATTTTGAGAAAACAGCCTTTAAAAATGTGTGTTGTAATTGATGTCTAAAGACACAAACAGATAAAGTGCAATAATAAAATCAGCAAATGATATATGAACAAACCCCTCAGTAAAAACCTTCAGAACACAGATATGAATAACACTGTAAGTTTTGGTGTATATAAGTGCTACTAAAGTGAAGAAAAAACTCATTTTGAGAAAACAGCATTAAAAATGTATTATAATTGAAATCTACAGACGCAAATAGATAAAGAGCACTAATAAAATCAGTCAATTATATATGAACAAACCTCTCAGTAAAAACCTTCAGAATGTAGCTAGGAATAAAACTGTAAGTGTTGGTGTGTGTAAGTGCTGCTGAAGTGGTGAAAAAACTTTAAGAATATGCACTGTAATTGAAATTTACAGATGCAAAAAGATAAAGTGCAATTAAATAAACACTTGGAAGTGTATTTTGTGTGTTTCCACTAGTCTGAAGGAAAACATGTCAAAATGAACAAATTGACCAGTGCATGAAAATCAATGCTTTTGTCTGAAGTGTCTTGCTTTAATGCTGAATCATGCTTAAACAAGTCATGTTGACTTGTACACACTGCGGCATTACAGTAGCGGAAAACTAAGAAAATGTGCCACAGTATGTAGGTCACCATAAGCCAAAGCTTTTCAGATATCCGTCACAACACACACAGTCACACAGAGCTCAGGATATACCGAAATGCGTGTCGGTCAGACGTCAAATGGGAACGATTGGGAATATTAAGGTCACGCGCTCTGCTTCGGCTGCTCTGGACTCTCCCCTAAAGCCAAAAGCTGCTGATTTCATTCATTTACCAACTCTTGGACTCTCTAAATCCGTCCCAGCTTAATTCAGCAAGCACTTGATGGAATTTGTTTGATGTACTGAAGAAACTTTCAAGTAAGCTAGAAGATGTAGTGGGAAAATCTCTCCAGGGATTCAGGTTAGTGTTGAACTTGACAGACGGCTCAGTATTTAGAGTTCAGAAGCGTAAGAAACAAACATACCTTCACTTTATCACCTGTTGAATACATAATTAAGTAACTGGTGCTTGAATTTGCACTAGAGTGTTTGGACACATCTACTGTTTTTTTTTCCTGAATATTTTCCACATTTTATAATAGCAGTAAAGTGGTGTCTGGTAATTATGTAGCGAACTGACACAAATAAAAACTTTTGATGAAAACATTCAAGAATAAACACGAATGAGGTGCATCCTGAGATGCTTGAACATGCGATGAGCACAAGATGATCCTTTTACTTTACATCTGCTACAACTCATACAGTACAAACAATTTATTTGATTTAAAAATAAGCAGGCACAATTTATTTTTGTCTGCAAAGCTAATTTCATGCATGTAAGCAGAAGCATTTAGATGTTTTTAAAGATCATGAGAAACAAATTTAGTGCCCAAACCATACACTTTGAAGCAGAATAATGAAGCTGGAAAACATACGGTGCACTGACAGTGTAAAACTAGAAAAAATATGTGTCTAAACTGCAAGTGCAACATCTACAAAATGAATTAACGTCTCAAAAGGAACAGTATGAATATGCAAATATGGAATAATGTCATGCATGACTTGATGGAAATACAGGAAGGACATACACACACACACTATAGGTCAAAAGTTGAAATAATTTTTAAATTAAACATTAAACATTTGTAAGTCTCTTCTGCTCACCAAGGCTGCATTTTATTTGATTAAAAATACAGTAAAAACAGTAATATTGTGAAATGTTAACATTTAAAATGACTGTTTGTAATTTATTCCTGTGATGCGAAGCTCAAATTTCCACAGCCATTAGTAGTCTCTTATGAGCATAAGACACTTCTTTCAAAACATAAAATAAAAAATAAATAAATAAATCTTCCAAAATATGGCTGGTAATTTACTGTATGTTTCACAGATTAAAAACAAGCAACTTGTCTCTGAAGTATCATTAGCATAATGGCACAATAATAATAACATGTTACATTATTTAAATGTCTAAAATATTACAAACATGTATTTTTTTTTAAGCATTTTTCTGCTTTTATTTGATTTTAAAAAACAGATTTAGACATCTTAAAACATCTCCAACTAAGCTTTTTTTATAGCAATACAGTTTGTGTAAGATTTTTACTGAAATCAAATAATTTCTCATGCTCAAGTTACAGTTCACTTTTCAAACCACATTACGAGTCAATGAAATGCATTTATGCATGACACCTGAGAGAGGTACGTGAAGGGAATTGCTTTGTCGCACAAAGTGCCAACTAACCTGTCAATTAAATCACCAGTTTCCCAGTCAAAGGACGTCCAGTGTTAATCTGCACTAAATATAATGACAGATCAGTCCTGAACACACCGTTCACATATTTGTCAAGTTAAATATTCAGCGCTCTCCTGTTTTTTTTTTTTTCTTATTCACTCTATGATGATTCAAAACAAAGAGAGAAGTTACAGTATGTGGTCCTTGATTTGTGGTTAAATTTATAACAGGAACTTCTCTGAATTTATTTTATTAATGACAATTTTAGCCTAAGCAAAAAACATATCTAATAACATGGTGGACACAAGGTCGTCTGCAACATTTTATAGCAATGGATATGTTACAGAGAAATGGTTTCTCAGATAAACTTAACTTACTTATAGTTGACTCTGCATGTTAAATGGGATAAAATGAGAAATAATTACATACATCAGCAATAATACAAGGAAAAAAAATGAAGGTGTAAAATTGTCTCATGTGCCAAAGAAAAGCTCCCACATTCCTCTGCTGACTATCAAAACACCCGACAACAGCAGCGCTCAACCAGTGGATCTCACGGAAATACTATGCAAAGGCAAACAAAAAATACAACTAACCATATAATCATGTAAGATTTTACGACAGCATAAACAAAATGACCTCCAATATACATTTACATTAATTTAGCAGATGCTTTTATCTAAGGCGACTTACAAGGTATACAACAAGAGATTTATCTTCATCTTGTAAGTTGTGCATTTGCAAACTCTAACACATTTTTGGTATAAATGAATCAGAATTAGACAGATGTCAGCATGGACAGGTCATGTTTCACTCTCATTCACAAATAACATCAACAAAATGACACAAGATGAAAGAAAATTCACTTTAAAAATTATTTTTCGAAGTTGTAAATAAAACAAAGATTACTGGAACATGCTTTACAAGAAAATGCTATGTCGGTTTCACATTTTTCACTATTTTTTTTTGCATGTTTAATTCAACGTGTTACTTGCTGTTTCCTCATGATTGAAATTTCCAAGAATGTCAAAATTGTTTCTATCCCTTTTTTTTTTTTTTTTGTGTACGACACAGATGACATCTAATACAGGTTCGCTTAAAGAGAATTAATGATTTATGATAAACACATTTTGTGCTGTGATTAAAATTATTATTGGTCACCAAGATCATGTTTTAAACATTTAGAAACTAAAACATTTTAACAAACTCATGAAAATATTAATTACGTTCAATGCTCTATTTTTACTTTAGTCGTGGTGTAGGATTTATTAGAAATCGCAAAACTGTACAAATAATTACAAAGAAATGGCAACACAGTAACACACTGAACCAGGGTTGCCAGGTCTGCGATACAAAACCAACCCAGTTGCTCATCAAAACTAAACCAATCATGTTTTTTTCCCATTGAAATAGCGTTAAAGGGAGATTGCTTTAACCTGCCGTCTTCAAAAACAACCTGCAGCAACAGTGTAAAAATATATAAAAAACATGAAAATCATGGAAAAAAAAAAAAAAACATTATTGGTTTAGTTTTGATGAGCAATTGGGTTGTTTTTTTAATGCAGATCTGGCAACCCTGATTCAGTGTGTTAATGTGTTACCTTTTATTAGTAATTATTTGTAAAGTTTTGCAGTTTGTAATTTTTACAAAGAAATGGCAACACAGTAACACATTGAATCAGGGTTGCCAGATCTGCAATAAAAAAACAACCCAATTGCTCATCAAAACTAAACCAATCATGTATAAATAGAGGATGAAATGGAGGTTCCGGTAGATCACTTTAACCTGCCGTCTTAAAAAACAACCTGCAGCAACAGTCTAAAACAAAAAAACAAACAAAAAAAAAACATGATTGGTTAGTTTTGATAAGCAATTGGGTTGTTTTTTTATAGCAGACCTGGCAACGCTGATTTAATGTGTTACTTTGTTGCCATTTCTTAGTAATTATTTGTAAAGTTTTGCAATTTGCAATTTTTATACAGAAATGGCAAAACAGTAATACGTTAAATAATAAGGTTGCCTGGTCTGCAATAAAAAAAAAAACACCCCAATTTCTCATCAAAACGAAACCAAGCATGTTTTTTTTTCCCATAAAAACTGCAGTTCAGGTAGATCACGTTGACCTGCCGTTTTCAAAAACAATCTGCGGCAACAGTGTAAAAGTTATAAAAAAAAAAAAAAACGATTAGGTTAGTTTTGATGAGCAATTGGTTTGTTTTTTTTATCGCAAACCTGGCAACCCTGATTCAATATGTTACTTTATTGCTATTTTTATAGTTATTATTTGTAAAGTTTTGCAATTTGCAATTTTTACAAAGAAATTGCAACACAGTTACATATTGAATCAGGGTTGCCAGGTCTGCGATGAAAAAAATCAACCCAATTCCTCATCAAAACTCTATGGTTTTCCTGTTTTTTTCCCATCAGAAAACCCCCACGGCCTTCAAAAACAGTGTAAAAGTAGCCCAATTCAACTATAAAACTATAGACCTGGCAACCCTGCAGTGAACTATATAAATTTTAAGTAGAAATTGTATTATCTTGTAAAACATACTTCAATAATCTTAAAAAAAAAAAAAGTAGTGTAGTGAGCTATTTCTAAATCTGAAATTTCCAAAACCTTTAGAAGCCAAACATGTAAAATGCATGAAATCCACTGTTAAATTCCCAATGCAATAAACACAGAAAAGCATGGGTGTGATAAAAAGCTTGAAGGAGAGTAACCAAACTTACTGTATGACAGTAAAAACATCGAGATCTTCACTGGGCTCGGCGTCTTCGGCGGCCCGCGGTTTGTTCTGCTGTCCCTTTGGCATATTTATACTTCAGCAAATCCTTCCAGTGACTCCCTGTGCCTTATGGAAAAATGCAGTCAGGTGAAATCTCAACATCTGAGCCGGCCCGGATAAACCGACCAACTAACTACTCGCACACTGTGTGCCCCGGTCTGGGCGTGTGAGGGACGAGCCCTGAGGCGGAGAGAGAGAGAGAGAGAAAGAGAGAGAGACTCAATAATGAAACACCATCACATTACGGGCCAATGCATCAGTAAGCCACAGGGATCAATGCTTGCAGCTGCCGTCTGATTGGCGCTGGCTGTGAGTGGAGAGAGAGGACAGATAGTGCCAGCAGTAGAAACGCATCAGAACAGCGGCGGTTCGATATCACAGTCACACACCAAAACACTTCAGCAGACAGTTAAAGCATGCGCCGTATTACAGAAACGAGCCGCTCCGGGATGCGTTACGGTGATGTTAGTGCAGGTAAAATGGACACTGGCTGCAGTGGCTGATTCCTTTTATCACAGGGCAATATTATAAAAACACTAATATTCAATGAATAGTTCATTAGCATAATTCTCCCACCAAGGTAATTCATTTACGGTCAGTTTGGCACACTGTTACAGAATGTGCATTCACATAACTATATATTTTTGTCAAAACCAACCTTGAAGTTTTTTGAAAAACTATAATCTAGACCACACCAGCTGGGCATTAAAATTTTTATTAAAATTTTATTTTATTTCATTTTATTTTTAATTTGATATTATTATTTAATTTTTAATTTGATATTTTTATTTAATTTTTAATTTTATGTTATTATTTTATTTTATTATTTTGCATAACGGAACTATTGATAACAACGGAAAATATTTTCTAATATTACATAATATATTTTTTTTAAATACTATAATCTGTACTGTGGCAAACAGGTTTACATCAAAGTCAATTTGGCGTTTGCACAGACCAAACCAGCTGGGCATTAAATTTTTTATTTCAATTTTATTTTATTTTATTTTTAATTTGATATTTTAATTTAATTTTTATTTTATTTTTAATTTTATGTTATTATTTTATTTTATTATTTTGCATAACAGGGAACTATTGATAACAATGGAAAATATTTTCTAATATTACATAATATATTTTTTTAAATACTATAATCTGTACTGTGAATTTGGCATTTGCACAGACCATACCAGCTGGGCACTGAAATGTTTATTTTATTTTATTTTATTTTACTTTTTATTTTTTATTTGATGTTATTTATTTTTTTTTTTTTAATTTGATGTTATTTTATTTTATTTTATTTTATTTTTAATTTGATATTATTATTTTATTGTATTATTTTGCATAAGAGGGAAATATTAATAACAATGAAAAATATTTGCTAATATTACATAATATATATTTTTTTTAAATACTATAATCTTTACTGTGACAAATAGGTTTACATCAAAGTCAATTTGGCATTTGCACAGACCACACCAGGTGGGCACTGAAAATTTAATTTTATTTAATTTTATTTTAGTTTAGTTTAGTTTAGACCACAACAGCTGGGCGTAGAAATTTGCATTTTTTATTTTAATTTTCATTTTATTTTACATATCAGAGAACAATGGAAAATATTTTCTAATATTACATAATAATATTTTTAAAACAGGTTTACATCAAAGTCATTTGCACAGACCACAACAGCTGGGCACTGACATTTTAATTTAATTTAATTTAATTTAATTTAATTTAATTTTATTTTATTTTATTTTATTTTATTTTATTTTATTTTATTTTATTTTATTTTATTTTATT
>JAHKKF010527583.1:18897-38375 GCA_019740295.1 Labeo calbasu | reverse complement strand
CATTTTATTTCAATTAATTAAAAAAAAATCATTAAACTCATAAAACTTTTTTCATTAAACGTTTTTATTCTTTTACCAAAAAGAATTTAAAAAATAATTGTGTCAACATTTCACAAACGTTATGTGCATGTAATGTAGTGCTATGTAAATTACTTATGCAGATGATATGCAAATGACCAAACTCTGCATGCCTTAAGCGTGCTTCAACAGACTCTTCACTTTTTGCAAAGCTCTGAAGCTGTAGGAGACTTCTTAAAATAGCCACAACAGCTTTTTTATTATTATTTATTTCATTTGTTTGTGTGTTTGGGAGTCAGATTTTGTCTGCATTGTGCACGGAGCACTGCTTGATAAACATCCTAAAATAATGTATAAAAATGTAAAAATTCAGAAAGTTTGTTTGAGAGTTCAATTCAAGGTCAGGAGATATAAAAGTTCACTAGTTCAGTATAAAAACAACTGAATTTAATGAAATAATCTACATTTGTTCTTGTGCAATGAAACATATATTTCATATTTTTTGCACGTTTGGGTCTTATGTGTATTATGCTGTTTTTATATTATGCAGTGCATGATTTGATAAATAAAATACCTTATTAAAAATAGATAATAGAGAACTGAATCCAGGTCAGCACTGCTCATTAGTCCCAAGGAGCCTATATTGCTCCTTGCAGCAGCCTGATGGGAACAGATTGTAAATGAGCACTCTAAAATGCATAATGAATTCTGCACTAAATTCTTATCTCTGTGATTGATTGGGGCTCGTCTGACCCTTCTAAATTGAGTACAACAGAACTTCTAGAGAGTTTCTGTTACTGCCATTGGCATTATTTAATAAAAGGGAAATATCTGCAGTCGACACACTTTACAGATCATTAAGGAAATACTCAGACAGACGCAAAATGAAAGAGATTTTCAGTACCTGCAATCCACAAAAATATTGTTCACACAAAACACACCCAATTACTTGCAGACAAGCTTGAATAACAGTATTTTATTTTTCAAATAAATAAGAGAGAGGTAAGGGTATGTCTCCTAACATCTTCTGGATGATAATGGTGGCAAATGAAGCACAAACAGTCTTTTCTCCCACCTCAAATACTGTGTTCAAAGTGATTGATTTGAAAGGCACAATATGTCCAGCCAAATTTACACAAAGTCCCTAGTGTTTTCTTACAGGAAGGCTGCAGCTGATGGCTGCATCTGTTGCTCTTGGCTGTTGTTTTATTATTATTATTTTTTCTCAAACACATGAGTCATTCAATCTGTCTCATCTCAGGAGCGTTTCATTTTTGTACCTTCGTCTGGAATACAGACGCTTTGGATTGTTTGAAGCTTTCCTGATTGATCCTAAAGTTATGTTTGAAAGGGAAAATCTGTGAGCTGATAAACAATGAATAGCTATTAAACAAAAGACTATGAATTATCCATATCTATAGTTATTATAAAGAATTAGCATAAATTCTATTTAATTCATAACTTACTGATTAGAGACTGATAATGTGATGTTGACCATTAAAACGTTATCTGTCCACTCGCAGTCTTTTCACAGCCACTTTCAAGTTCAAAGTCTCTTTTCTTCAGTAAAAATGAATAAAAACTAATTCACCAAACATAACGAAAGTATTGCCTAATCTTGACATTCAATAGCACCGACAATACTACTTTGAAGCGCAAACAACTATAATTAAGCAATATCACACAGAACATTTAGGCATGACTACAAATAAAATATTGTTCTATACAACAGCTCAGTAAGAGGTTAATAGTTTTGACAGTCTTTTGTTAGCTTTCTATTTTTGTGCTGCAAAATAATGAAGTCAGAATTATCTCCGAGCAACACCTCATATGGATAAATCAATGTTTTGAACAAATCATTTAAAGGAGAAGTCCACTTCCAGAACAACAATCTTATCTAGCGTAACGGTCGGTTATTTTAATAAAAATAATACAATTTATATACAATTTTTGTTCCCGTTCGTGACAGTTAAGGTATGTCGGAAAACTCCTGTTTTGCCTTTTTTGTTAAGGGTGTTTGATCTTCTTTGCATGTTCACTTTGCAAACACTGGGTCGGTACTTCTGCAGCAATATAGGATGATGTTGAAATGATTTTTGGAAGTTGAGGGAAAAAATACAATTGAAGTTTTTCAACATACCCTAACTGTCTTGAGCCAGAATACACAGAGTTCAGGGAGAGAAATGCAAGATGAGCGTTTGAGATTAAAAAGTATTTAAAGTATTTTTTTTATTAAAAAATAGCCATTCGTTTCACTAGATAAGACCCTTCTTCCTCGACACAACCGCATCTGGGATTGTTTGAAGCCGCATTTAAACTGCCTTTTGAAAGTTCAAAATCGGGGCACCATATCAGTCCATTATCTGGAGAAAAATGCAGAAATGTTTTCCTCAAAAAACAATTTCTTTACGACTGATGAAAGAAAGACATGAACGTCTTTGATGACAAGAGGGTGAGTACATTATATTTGAATCTTTGTTTTGGAAGTGGACTTCTCCTTTAAGCAAATGATTCAAGCACTCCAAAAGATTCAGCCAATTCTCCTACATATACTATGCCCTGAAAATATCTGCTCTTTTTCTGAAGTAAAGATACATACTTTTAAACGCATAGCAGGCAAGGTTTGGTACATTCTTCTTCATCACAATTGTGTCTTTAATAGACCACTCTGTCACTTAGTTATGTGCATCCTGTCACCATTTAAACTGCCTGTCACATCTTGTCACAGTTACATCTTCCATGTTTCATTTAATTTCCCACCCTACTGAAGAGAAATAATGTAGCATGTCATTCTGCCAGTCGCGGGTCGTTCATGCCAAGAACTCTCCTCGTGTGTTTGCAAATGATGCATTTAAAAGTTAATGACCAAGTGTATTTTTGTAAAAGTTCACAGTGTTGCTGTAGATTAAATATAATGTGGATAACATGATTCATGTATTTTTCATCAGGTTATATATTTATTATTAATCACTCAGTTCAAAATCAAATTCTCATCCAAAGCACGGTGGGTTATGGACAAAACAGCAGTTAAGCCACTACACTAGACTTCGCGTACACAAAAATTCTACGGACACATGCAACAGTTGTAACATGACATCCAAAATGTAAAACTACGTAATATACTTCACCTTACTGCAGTTACTGTTCTTTTAATTCAGCTAAGAGGCCAAAATGTGATACAAAAACTTTGGAACACAGTGAAATTTGCATGAGCTTGAATTTCCTGTCTACCTTTGGAACAGGAAACCCAATACCTGTGGGATCCGGGTACCTTTGGGATCCTCATTTCAGCCTACCATGATTTGGGGCACACTAATTCTAATTTTGAATACCATTTGGGACGGATAGTATGCAAACTGGGAGACCCTCACACGAAACACCAAATCATGGGGATTCCTACTGAAATGACTGCAGATTGCCCAGCGAAAATTCACCCAACAATGATAAAAGTGACTTATGGAGTGCTTAGGAGAGAAATATCCTTCCAAATAACTATAAAACTTTACAGTGCCTGTAAAAAGCCTTAAAATCATATGTACCATTTTTTATTGAATCCTTTTAGGTTAAGCTTTTCATAAATTTCCCTTTCTTGTTGAAATCTCGTCAAAATAGTGCGACTGACATTGCAAAAATGAAAAATAAACACCCAACTGTGAGATACAAAGACGCAAATACAAAAATAAGATTGCAATTATTCAAATAATGCTAAAAAAACTAAAATATTAAAACATTAGACAAAAATCCCAAAATAAAATTCATCAAAAGCCCAGATTCTGTAACTATCCTCACATGTGCCTGACAAAGATGAAGCGTTTTAACACATCTGACTGACATCATTACACTGGGAGCATCCAAACAATTCCCCAAACTGTCTAATTCTTGCTTTTCAGGCATTAAACTGTTTTCTGTGGAAAACTGTGGAAATCCTTACAGGTGAGATGAATGTCTTAGTAGCTAACTCCTTGCTCCTGAGCTCATTTATCGTCCAAGCAAAAGTCTGCATGGAAAATAAGCACGCCACATTACTGTTTGTTGTTTTGTGACCATAAATCTACTACTCCAATCATCAAGAATCACAAAGGAAATCATACAATCCCTCATTAGGAAATACAACAAACAGCACATCTTTAACTTCACATGAAGGGATGCAACCGCTTTGATCACTGGAGTCACTGCTGTATGCTCTGTTTGTTGTTTTTAATATAAGATCTGGGAAGATTCAACTACTGAATGAATGGTTATTTTCACTCTAATACCAAAATGACCCAGATTTATGGTCCAGTCATAGGAAGTGCCCTCCAAGACCCCCCACAAAACAACTGCAAACAGCATGCAGACCTCACTTTAATGTTCCACAAAGGATATAAAGAAAATGTATGCCATTTCTTAACTGTTTCCACTATAAATTATATATTGAATTCATTATGCTGATTTTATTACAATCACATTTTAATATTTATAATATGTTTTATTTAATTTACATATTATAGTACTATATGTGTGACCCTGGACCACAAAACCAGTCATAAGGGTCTTTTTTTTGAAACTGAGATTTATACATCACATGAAAGCTATTTGAAATGATGCTTCATTAAACAAATACACAAACATTAACAAATTTGATATACACAATGGGGTCCAAACATCTGAGACTATGAATGAAAGTGCTTCTATTCTGCCTCCTTTTACACCACTTTGTTTCTGTGTTTAAATTAGATTTTGAATCCCATATTTTCAGTGTGGCCCTTAGACTTTTGGACCCCTCTGTATATAGTATATGTTAATAAATAATGGATAAACCACCACACAAGCCATTGTTGCTGGTCATTCGTCTTGACACACAAATCGAAGACGCAAAGCTTCTTTAGAGCTTCACTAACTTCAAATAACCTTTAAGTTTCATAGTTCAGAAAGATTCTTTTGATGGACGAACACTTGATTGTATCGTGACGGGACTGCTGTGACGTTTCCAGGTCATTTTATTAAAGCAATAGGCTGTGGCTCTCAAAGGATGCTTCTTCTGATACGAGGGGTAAAATGTCAATCTACAGTCAATGATGAGAGACAACACACCATAATGGCATTTAGCTGTGATATTTAGCCTCTTTTGTTGATTGACCCAGTAATGCTACATGACCTTTCCTTTGTCATTGTTGATGCCAGCTGTTGCAAATTGGGTTCACAAGAACACAAGCATATTTGTATAAAGACTAATAATTTGTAGTTGTAAAGCTCATGAGTTTATACGAACTGCAGTAGAATAGTGATGACTGGTGTCACTAATTCACTGAGCATGAAATGTGCATTAAGGTTTAGATTTGTCATCCTGAAGATATAATTAAACAGCTTTTTAATTACTATAAGGCACATTGGTTTAATATTCACAATTACTAAGATCATGCTGCATCAGGGAAATATCTGACAGCTGAAATAAACATCATTTCATTCAGAGACTGCTCAAAAATGATAGATTGTCCATTCAAACTTAAATAAATTTCACATTACATGCCATAATATACTTATTGTACCTAAATGAGTGTCAGTCACTGCACCTAGCTTTAGATATGTAGGAATAAGAGGAAGTCATGTTTAACAAAAGCACCAAAAAATACAAATTATTTAAGAAACCAACTCAGGGACTTATCTTGAATTGAATTTTTATTATTATTATTATTATTTCAAACTGTATTAAAGTACAATGAAAGCAACATCTAACCGAAAATAGACCAACATACAGAAGACTGTCATGATTCAGATCGGACGAGCTGAACAGACAGTGAGCGATTGCAATCTTGACATTATTGATGAAACACGTCAGAAAGCAAAAATAGAACCGTATGGATGCGAGCAAGAAATGTCAGGAGAGATTATACAACCGATAACAAAACAATGAGTGTTTTAACATTTTATGTGTGCAGTCAGGAACAAAACCTCCCATAAGAGCCTCATTCATAATTTTTGAAGTGCATTAGCCCAACACTCACAAAAAACGTATAAAAAATTGACTTCGGCATCTGTGACTTTTTCTAGAACAGATTGTAGAGCTCCTAGAAAAATAAAACGGCAAATTAATTCTGTGTGATCCTTTTTTGTATGTATCTCTCTTTCTCTCTCTCTACAGCAAATCCCAAGACATTTAATTTAGCCTGTTTTTTGTTCTAATAATTTAAAACAGCATTTTTTTTTTCAGACAAATCACACTATCTGTAATCATTAAAAGAGTTAAAAGTTACATGAATTTCATTTTTTTACTAGACGTACTTGGTTAGTTTTTCCATTTGCTTTAATAACAAGACTTTCTTCATTTTTCTTCCCCTGTTATTTTGTTTAGTAATAATGTTCTTACAGTCATACACTCAGTCATCAGCAGTGTGATAATGCAGTGTTATGGCACTTCTGCAGACTAGCTTACAAAATGATGTAGGAAAATCTTCACCTGTTTCAACTGTCTGGACACATTCAGTAATAAAACTGTAACAGCACAGTATTTGTGCTCAGATCTAAATAATAATCACATCCACTGTACTGAGGATCATTTTTTTTCTCATTATTTTACAAGCAATATTAATGAATTTGTCAAAGCTACTAATGGGCAGATGTACAATAATGGGAAGGTAGTTTTATCATGATATATGAGATGAACTAAAGCACAGATTTTAATTAGAAGTAGTTTTAGAAGAGTTTTGCAAAACACACCATACTGTTCAAAAGTTTGGGGTCAGTAAGATTTTTTTCTCTTATGCCCACCAAGGCTGCAAAATACAGTAAAACACTATTTATTCCAGTCTTCAGTGTCACATGATCCTTCAGAAATCATTCTAATATGCTGGTTTGGCGCTCAAGAAACATTTCTTACAATTATATGTTGAAAATGGTTGTGCTGCTTTGCTGCTGCCTTTTTTTTTTAGAACTCTTTGATGAATAGAAAGCATTTATTTAAAACTGGGTTTTTTTGGTAACAAAATCAAGAGCACATTAAATTGATCACAAGTGGCAAGAGAAAGTATTCTTATCAATCACTCAATCAATCAATCAATCAATCAGTCAGTCAGTCAGTCAATCAATCAATCTTAATGATGCCAAGAATTTAAACGGTAGCATTTTTTAGGCCTGTTGTGGCACTCACAAATACATTCATTTAGATTGTATCTTTCAAATAAATGAACAATCTGTTTGTTTGACGGAGTGACTCTTATCTAGCCCGTTTTCTCTTGGTGAAATGGGTTTGGCGTTTTAAAAAAGTACTGGACACTGGCCAGTCTCTTCCGCTACAAGACGGTTTAAATTTATTATGCGCAACAGGAGGTCTGCAGGACAACAGTCGTCTGCTCCACGACACTGGACATCCTGTCCTGAAATACACAGGCAAAGATAGGGACATGACGCTGCAGTTCTCCATTTGACCAGCGACAAAAATGCACATTTTATTCATTCTTGGATCCTATGCTTTAAATGAATTAACAGATAAACTACTGACTGCACTTTATGTTCTCTTGTTTTAGAGAAATAAGGAGGGGCTGAATCTGTGACAGAAACAACAGCACCTTGAAGCTTGGATTCAGTCTGTTTTTTAAGAGTAACTGTGCAGAGAGAAGATCTGTTGATAATTTACAGACACAAGATGGCATAGAGAACCCTAAGAAGCTACAGCATCTGTTTACTATGATTTTTGTTTGACAAGGTTGTGTGAACTGACCCATGGTTAAACTTCTCAGCATGGGGTTGAGACAACTATTTGTCTCAACTTGAAACTATTTGTGTGTGTGTTTTCAAAGTTGGTGGAAAGGAAACCAAAGACAGAAACGTTAAGACATTTTTGGACTGACAAACACTTATTTTCAAAAACAATTATTTAAGTGAAAAATGAAACCACCCAAGCAAACCAAGCCAAACCAACTAACCAATAAATAAATAAAAATTCAACAAGAAGCAATTCTCAACTGCTCTTTAGATAACAACATTTACTTCAAGATATGATGCAGTAAT
Source organism: Labeo calbasu (assembly GCA_019740295.1). Classification (NCBI taxonomy): domain Eukaryota; kingdom Metazoa; phylum Chordata; class Actinopteri; order Cypriniformes; family Cyprinidae; genus Labeo; species Labeo calbasu. The sequence goes on along the minus strand of JAHKKF010527583.1, from coordinate 30,371 downwards.
CTCTCTATCAGAGCGTGCTTTGACATTTAGACTAAAATACAAAATCTGTTTATTTGCTACCTTCTTTCTTAGAGTTGAGTGGAGGTCACGGTTCAGACAACACTGTGACCCTGATCAAAGGTCGTCTAAAGGCCAGTAATAGGAGAATCATCATGCTTGTCATGAGAAAAGGCAGTTAAATATTATTATGCAGGAACAAAATTCTGTGGTGATACAATATGATAATCCAAATGTATAAACATAGCAAAAGTAATGCCAAAATGCATATATTAATAACTGGGATGTCAATTTAACAGATCAATTTAGTGTAATTTATTATTTAAAATATAAACATTTACCATCCAGTATATACAGTACATAGACTACAGTTCAAAAGTCTGTATGATTTTTAATGTTCGAAAGAAATATAATAAAAACAGTAAAATGCTTAGCTGTTATAATTTGTATTCTTGAGATGGCAGAGCTGATCTTGGTCACACTTTCTTGGTCACACTCAAGTTCTAACTAACTAACTAACTGTTAACTACAAATTTTGCCTCAATAAACTCCTAATTAGTGCTTATTAATAGTTAGCAAGGTAGTTGTAAAGTTTAGGCATTGGATAGGATTAAATATGTAGAATATGGTCATGTACTGTAATCTTTACTGTTTTGATTTGTTTAAAGTATGCTTTGCTGAATATAAGTATTAAAGAAGTTAACTTACAAAATAAAAATTTCCTGATAATTTACTCACCCCATGTGATCCAAGATGTTCATGTCTTTCTTTCTTCAGTCGAAAAGAAATAAAAATGTATATACTTTAACCACAAATGCTCATCTTGTACTAGTTTTTGCACTAGGTCTGACTTCACGCATTAAGTAATCACGTTGGAAAGGTCACGCCATCCGCCTATGTCAAGCGTGACCTTTCCAACATAATTACGTGATGTGTGAGGTTGGGCTAGAGCAAGATGAGCATTGGTGATTTAAATGTATATACACCAGAAAAGACCCTTATTCCTTGGCTAGGATTGTGTAGAGCCCTTTGAAGCTGCACTGAAATTGCAGTTTGGACCTTCAACTCATTGGTCACCACTGAAGTCCACTATATGTAGAAAAATCCTGGAATGTTTTCCTCAAAAACCTTAATTTCTTTGCGACTGAAAACAGAAAGACATAAACATCTTGGATCAAATGGGAGTGGGTAAATTATCAGGATTTTTTTTTTCATTCTGGAAGTGAACTTATCCTTTAAGAAGAAACTTCTTCAAAAAAATCCTTATTTCCTTCTTTTTTTCCTTTTTTTCCCCCCCGCAACGCTTCTTGCTTCAAATCCGACATAATTCCATCAATAGTTATTTTCTTTTTGGACAGTGTTTAAAACCTGGTGATGCTATTTTCTCTGGAATGGGAAAAGGATCATATCCTTTTCAAGCAGCCATAGAAATGATCTAAAACCCTTTTCCTGTGCCCACTCAGTGGTTGGACCGAAAATGAAGCAATCATGCTTAATATTGATTGCTCTATTCAAACTCCACATTCAAAACCAGAGGCTATGAAATCACATCGCCTGAATCCGACGGTTGGTTTTATCTCAGCATTCAATGAAATTTAACTGATTGACAAGTTTCTATCATAAGACCAAAAGGTGTCCACTACACAATGAGTGCTTGATTTACAAGAGCTCTCATTTATGAGTACACAGCCTAGTGACAGTGAGAAAATGGCTTCAATTCCTGTGATTTCTCTCACTGGCATCTCAAAGTTACCATACTATTATTGTTTTGTTTTTATAGCTGTTATTTATGATAATCATCAGTGGTATCTAAAGACTCTAAAGATGTTTCTGGGTATAACAGATGCATTACACATGATGAAGAATGATAGCATTGTCATTTATTGTAAGTTAGTTCATTTTAAAGACATTGTTTTGTGCCTGTTTTCTAGGTTTAAAATCAACACTGATTGTGCATCACAGAATGTGATATTTCCATACCATCATACAGATGTTTTCATAGACTCTTAAGTTGAACATGCAAGTTATGATACTTCTAATGTTGGTCAACCTCAACATTAGTGTTCATGATATGGTGCACCGTGCAATTACATCACTGAGTTAAACCAACAAACAACATGTACTTAATGTAATTACTTTGTGCAGCTGTGTGTAATTATACATAGTTACTGATATGGCTATTGGAATTAATTATAATAATATGTGTAAAATGGACACTGTAATATGAAGTGATAACATAATCTATCCCAATGTACAAAATACACTATTTATTAAAAAAGTTTGTGTATTGTATATCTTGTATATCTAGAACAGATTTTTCTGTTAAAGATAATGGTAATTAGGGACCAATTTTAACCAATTTGTGAGTCATTTTATTGCCTAAGCTTTACACAGACGTGCTTGTGCTGAAAAAGAGCTTACAAATGCTCAGAGAACAGATTTGGGTTTAAATAAAATAGTTAGATGTAATAATGTAAACTTTTAACAATGTACATTTAAAAAAACAAAACAAATAACCATGAAGTTACATGTGAAAGTACTCCAGCTTTGCATATGGTACATGTTTGCTCTTTTTTAACTTCCCAGTCAGCAAATTGCTGTGGTCCCTCAGGTTGTGTGAAACAACAGGCTTCCTATTAGTTGGCCTATGGCGTTTCCAAATCTCACAATTTAACGCAAGAGAGCATATTAATGTCCATTATGGCGGATCTGATTATACTGAATAATTATCCTAATTGGAGGTCACACCCCACCTCGCAACAGACCACCATGATGGGAAGAAACTGTGCTGCGAAACACTGAAAAGTAGTGGAGGAATGTTTTGTTTGCTTTTCAGAGTTTGTGCAGCAGTAAAGCAACAGCAGCGGGATTTTTGTCGGCCTACGAGAGTGTGAGCTGAGATTCCCCTGTGGGAACTGTTATCTTCTTAGAGAAAAAGGATTGAATGTTATGTGAAGCGTCTTCAAAAAGAGCTGCCTCAGAAAAGTTTGCTCAGCTGAATGATGTTCTGACGATCCAAGCAAAAGAATGTCAATATGGATAACCATATTCATATTAAATATGAATATGTAACAGTCAGTGCAAGTGCTGATGCATGAGTTTAATACATGAAGTTACGTGGGAATACCTTATACATCCTGACCTGAATATTTATGCATGTACTGTATACTTAAGGCTATTTAAAGCATTTTATTTAAAGAAAAATTAAAATTCTGTCATCATTTATGTACCCTCATGTTATTTCAAACCTCTGTATGACTTCATGTCCTTTGTGGAACACAAAATAAGATTAAAAGAACACAGAAGAGAGATTACTTTTACAATGTACAATATCAAAACAATATCAAAACAAATGCTATTCTTTACGTAATTAACAGTAAAATTCCAACAAATTGAATAGAATAATCCTTACATATTTTAACAGTTAAATTCAAATAAATATGCAAGAATTATTCAATTCAATTTTATGAAATTTTACTATTAGTTAAGACGTGTACATCTTTAAAAACACTTTTTTTGGAGTGTACTCATCAAAGAATCCTAAAAATAAAAAATGCATCATGGTTTTCCACAAAAAATAAATAAATAAATAAATAAATAAGCAGCAGAACCTTTTTCAAATGAGATCATATAAAAATTGTTTCTTGAGCAGCAAACCAGGATATTATAATGATTTATGAAGGATCATGTAACACTGAAGACTTGAGTAATGATGCTGAAAATTCAGCTTTGCATTACATTAATAAATTATATGTTCATATTAGAGTACACGCTTAAAAATAAAGGTGCTTTAAAAGGTTCTTCACAGTGATGCCATAGAAGAACCATTTTTGGTTCCACAGAGAACCATTCAGTCAAAGGTTCTTTAAAGAACCATCTCTTTTTTATTTTTTATAATCTGAAGAACCTTTTGCCACAAAGAACCTGAAACAGAAAGGTTCTTCAGATGTTAACGGTTCTTTATGGAACAATTTGGAAAAAAAAAAAAAATATTTCTGGCATCGTAAAGGACCTTAATTTTTTAAAAGTGTAGAATATAATATATTAAACTGTCATAACATTTCACTATACTACTATATAACTTTTACTATATTTTTTTATCAAAGAAATGCAACCTTAGTAAATATTAAGAGACTTATTTTAAAGACATTAAACAATTTTAAATGGTAGTGTATATTAAAAACAAAAAATAATATAAATATAATAAAAATGTAATTAAATAAAAAAAATGTATTGTCATTGTGTACAACTTTCATTGTACCTGCCAAAGAAATTTCACATGCACCAGATGCAATTAATAAATTAATCAAATAATTAGTCTTTATTTAGGATATTTCACTAATATTTTCAGGTTAATTTGTTTAATTAAATGCCAATGAATTATATAAGCCATTTTAATTAATTAATTAAATATTTTCTTGGTGAGATTTATTTATAATTGAAATATCTCTATATTTATAACATTCCTCAACACCTTTCCAGATACGATGTTTTATTAACAAGGTTCGGGAGGAGCGTGCCAGATACCTAGCCTGATTATCACAAGAGGAGCTCACTCAAGTCAATCAACGCTATAGGTTTAAATACAGCTGACTTACCTCTAACCATTCAACGATTTATCAGCATCCATCCACCACCCCATCTCCTCACTCCGAGATTTCACTACACCTTCAGTTCTCTGGGTTCGGGCCATTCCCGAGCTCGGCGCCCTTCCCCGGACAACATGCCAAATATGCATTACTATAGTCCGACTAATTATATGTAACCATGAACTCGTCAACACACACTATATTTTTCAACTCAAACTATTAACTCACTTATGGTCATTATATGGTCAGATATGGTCACAGGCCAACAAGGTAGAAACATGTACACATTATTTAATGCAAATATATGATCACAAGGCTTAAAACATGCAACCGCACACAAAAACCTGCCACCCTTCTGCATTTTTTAGCCTTTTGAGCAGCATTTCCCTGATCTATCCTTGAAGCAGCTCTCTTACACAATCCTTAAAACTGGATTCTGTAAGGTTCACAGCTTGACAGAGGACAAAAGGACATTTGACAGCTGCTAACATGCCCAACAGGTAAACACTTCCAACAAGAGATTACCTTTGAGTATTACAGCATTGTGTTCTATATACCAAAAAAAGTCAAGTTGTTGTTACTGAAAATCGCTGCTCTAAAATAGGGATATTTCATAACAGCTTTTTAGGCTCTATTTAGATTCAAGAAACATGCTGAGCTGGTTCTGTAACTTTAAATTGCATGGCAGTCTTGTCACATCCTCACTGTTGCACAAAAATCAGCATATCTCCTTAATTGCATGTCTTCCTGCTCTCTCTCTTTCCCTCAATGCTTCCACCAGCTCTCTGTCTCCCTCTTCCTTCTCATCTTCTTCTTTTCACTCACTTTTTAATCCTTGTCATTTAGTAACACACACACGTCTCACATAAACCGACTCCATCCTTGCTGAAAGTCCATTAAGGGCCAATAGTTCTTTCTGACATTTCACCACTATGAAGATGCACAATCATTGTGAGTAAAATGACTGGCCTTCAACCAGCATCAGACACAGGTCATCTATTTTTCAATTCAAGGTTCTCACACTTCATTTTTTCAGTTTAATAGCATGTCAGCATGCTAAAAACAATTACATTTATTACTATTACATGTCACTGGCAAGCGGTGACTTCTTTAACCAGATATGCTGAGTGCTAATCTTCAGAAATTTTCACTTTGATTAGTTTGCTCAAGCATGTTGCCAAATAACATGTACCTTCAACAAACTTTTTGCCAAAAGATTTAAGAAGATATGTTTTCAGCAGACTTACAAAATTTGTTTTGCTTAAGAAAACATGAAAATATACAGCTATGATTTTTTCAGTTGATGTAGTCGCGTTAGTTTTGTATCAAATACAGTGTGATTTTCAGTAATCGAGAGCTGGCAGGAACAGCACATTTTTCCACTTGGGCCAGCAAATCGTGGATAGCTTTTTTGTGCATGAATTCACCCACGTCAACAAATCAATGAGAATGCGCAACAATAATGATGAGTCGTAGCAATAAAGCATAAACATATATTTTGCTTTGTGCGTTTAAATAATTTCATAAAATTACATGTTTTTACTCCACAACATCAGTCAAATGTTTGAAATAACTTCCTTTATACTTACATAATACATACCCTAATAGTACACATACATCACGGAGACGTCTATTTGACATCTGCATTTACATCTGGAAGACGTATTTTTTAGGGTGTTTGTTCATCTGCAATACGTCTGTAGGACGTTTCTTATCTAATGTCAAATAGACGTGTATTAGATGTCTTCAAGATGTTTATGATTTAGAATGTGTGTAAAACTGACATCTTACAGATGTCTGTCTGATGTTTGTACACAGCAGATGCTTTCCAGATCAAGTGATCTTTACCAGACATCTTGCAGATGTATGTGTGCTATCTATTAGCAATATATTATAAATATAGTACCCATCACTGTTAAAAAAAAATTTGTGACTGGGCATGTTTATGCATGAACCCAAGTTCAACAATATGGATCATAAATCCAACATCTCTGTTAGAACTAAATGCATAAGAGAAGAGTTTAATAAGTATCCTAAGCTGCACAAACTTGTTTTGTTAAACTAAAAAGTTAACATTTTTCTTAAACTAAAAAGAGAAAAAGACCTTGAAAATGATTGGTAGGAAACCAATTGCAATTCGAAAGTTAGAATTTAAAAAAGAAACTCATTCACCTATTGAGAGTGTGTTGTCAGATGGTTGAGCTCCAGAAAATCAGTAATAGGGTTGCTTTGACAGTTACAGATTTGGAAAACAAATCTACTTTTTTTTTCTCTTTATTTTTACAGTGTAGGTGCCAAAGCTGTTGCGGATCCACTCACGCAAATCCTTCTGTAACTGCCATAGATTTGAAGAAAATTGCCATTGTTTGGCAAAAAAACAAAAAAACAAAAAACAAAACATTAGGTACATTTACATACGTATTACATACATACATGATCCACTCATCAGTAGATAGGAATCTTCAGTCTACTATAGGGAGATGAGAGGGTCTGTATTACTTACTACTGGAGAAAGCATAATGGCTAACCTGGATCACGTGTCCCTTAATAACCAATCACATTACAGCCTTGACGTCACTGAATTTCAGTCAGAGTTGTGCAACACTCAATCACCATTTATGGATACCACAGGAACGAATGAGAAGTGCCATAAGCTGAATCACACCTGTCCAAAAAGTCAGTGAATTCTCTTATAAAACAGCATTTTTTATCATGATAAACTCTAAAAATAGTTCAATCCAAAAGCATTGTTTAGTGTAAAACATGTTAAAGATTAGCAGATAGGCTGTCGATTCATTAAATGATAAGCTGTTTCCTATAAAAAGCTGTTTATTCAGCGTAGTAAAGCCTCTCCTACATTGACATCCATTAAAAAAAATGGCCTCTGGTCTCCTTTCCCACATACTGCGAGACTGGAAGCATTAGCTTTAGCCGTTATGTTTTTTCAGCTATTGGTTGCAGGCTTGCCTTCTAGTGGCTTTGTTTCTAGTTATTCTGAGGACATTAATTAGCTTGTTCAGGAGGGTTGGAGCTAAACACTGCAGGACAGTGGACCTCCAGGACCAAAGCTGCCAACCCCTGTCTTAGAGGAACACTAAGACATTATCTGCAAACACAATCCATTCATTTGTACAATACTCCCCCCCTCATCATATTTTCTAGTGTGATGGCGAAAGCCTGTCAGTGGGTCTTACAAGTAACTGTAATAACTGTACAAGATTAGCAGCATCCTAAGGCAGAGGGCAGTGTGAAGTGGTGCTATAACTGTGATTAGCTTTATCAGATAAGAGATTGTGCGAAAAGACCACTGGACTGTCTAAGAACAGTCAGGGATAAAGTCCTGCGTCTAACCACATGATGTTCAGTCAAGTTTATTTACATAGTCAGTTGAAAATCCAAATGAGTCAGTCCCATCTCTCAGTGGGTAGGCATTAGCGGCCCCAGACATTCAACTCCCTGCTGAGGTAATGGCCTTGCCAACCTTCCAGCAGGATCAAGCATGTTGAAATTAACGCTTCAGCGAGACGGACTTCTGTTATATCCGCTGCTTCTCCTGAAAAACCGACTAGCCATAGTTTTGCTCAGATTTGATCCATACTTTTACACAAATGCATCAAGTATAAATAGCAAACAAATAGTTATAGATTCTATAATAGAATGCACTGAGCAAATGCAATAATCTTATTAGATTTGGGTTGTAGTCTTATTAGGTTTCAGCTGTGGTTACTGAAAAGTATACTATTTTCTTCAACGCTGAGGTTAATTAAAGTAAACCTGTGACTGTAGCGGGGTAATTTTGACCATGCATTCCTCCGTAAGAAACACAGATGAGGAGAACCAGAGGAAATGAAAGCCATGGGCACCACCTCGGCAGAAACACGTGGAGACATACTGTCCATTTGCTCTTAAACCACGCAACGTCCAGCCAGCGTGAGAACGGCCTGTCCAGGCATCCGGACCCTTAGAGTCGAGGGGACACAGAGAGTCCTTCTCTAGAGACTTTACTAAGTAAACTTATGTCACTGTTTTGCAATCAAGAGGGATTTACACTCAGTGTCAAGCACAGGACAAGAGGATGTGAGTGTGTGTGGTGTGTGTTTATGTGTGTAGATCAACATGTTTGTGACTATTTGTTATCAAATCACTTAGAGTGTTGACAGAGTTTGACAAAGCTAGTGCGCTCTTAAAAGGCAACTTGGGATGTCTTTTTTTTTTTTTTTTTGGCCACTGTTCCTCCCACAGTTCTCTTTCCGTGTCTCTTCCTTCCATAAGGCAACATGTTATGATCATGACTTACAGTAAATAAATCAGCATCTATACAAATGCTTTTTTGAGCTGTCAATCTTAATCAAAATAAGTGACAATGGACAACATAAACTATGGAACATAAAAGAAGATAATTTGAGTAAATCTCAGTATTTTTTGTATATATAATGAAAGTCATGGTAACCAAAATAACTTTGTTACCAACAGTCTTCAAAATACTTTTTTTTATGTCCCACAAAAGAAAGGTTTGAAACGGCATGAGGGTGAGTAAATGATGACAGATTTTTTTTCTTCCCTGTGAACTATCCCTGTTATTACTTATTTATTTGTTTATTTATTTATTAATAAAATGATACTCCAAATAAGAAACTAAATCTGCCAGCAGGTGGCGGTAAATGTCTTTATGAGTCATTCACTCATTCGATTTGATTCATTCAAACAGCTGATTCATTCAGGAATGAAGTAAATGGCTCTCCTTATGACTCAATGAACCATTGATTCACACGATTCATTCAAATTGCAGATTCATTCAGAAACTAAACACCGCTGTGTTGCTCGTAGATGTGCAACAATTCTGCTATGGCTTCAAAGGTAATATGTTCTCTGCAAAACTGAGCAAAAACACACAATATAGTGTTTAAAGTATAACACAATATCAACTTCTTATTTACTGAACTGTTGTATAAAATCACATTTGTGATAGATCGGGACAAAATCAGCACTTGTGTCATATTGCTCTTGCTGCCCGTGTGATATCATGTGACATCTTATATATATATATAAATATGAAACAAAACACATAGAGGGGCATTTTTTTGGCACCAATATCTTAAATTTTAGGGCATAACTGCATTTATGGAGTTGTTGCCCTGCATCATATTTGTTAACAGTCAACTGTGTGAAATATAAGATGATGTACAGATCTGGGGGCTGGGCCAGCAAGTTAACTACGTTAAATATTAATTAAGTTAACGTGTTAAACTGACAGCCCTAATATATATATATGTGTGTGTGTGTGTGTGTGCGCGCACACACAGAAAACCATATATCAGAAGTTTAAACTAATAAAAAACACACAATTTCAGCATGATAGACATGATAATCAAAACCAAACAGCAAACAGTTTTTAGCAGTTACGACCTGTAAAGGCACAGCTCTATTCTGGAAAAGGGGGCGGGGAGCAGCAGCTCATTTGCATTTAAAGAGATATGCACAGAAACAGCTTGTTTCTGCTTCCACTCAAAATAGGCATTTTCAAAATAATATAATTATACATCTATGGGGTATTTTGAGCTGAAACTTCACAGACACATTCTGGGGCCCCAAGACCAATATTCATCTTGTAAAAATGGACATAATAGATGACCTCTCACAAAAATTCAAGCTTGTCAAAAATCACGATTTAAACAAAGAAAGAGTCCTACATGTCAGTCTCACACTGTAGAGGTTTTCTAATAAGAGACTGTAGACTAATTAAATGTTTCGCTTGTATCACACTCCCACACAAGAGCATACAGAACAAATGCTAACTCCACTCCAAATGAAAGCTCTAACCCTGAGCAGCACAACTATACAGCGGATTCAAGAGAAGATATGTGGTATGTAACCACTAGACTTCTCCACCTTTTAACCTTTATGAAGTTTCAGAATTCAGACATCATTTTTCATATTCGTTTGTACCTGAACTGATTTAGCACATTTGCAACCTGAAGTCTGACAGTGCTAAATTAGTTTGCACTCCTGCTGAAACTATTACATTTGTGTTGCAAAGCCAATAAATCACTTTTTGTTTCTTTCAAACATATTACACAATAAAACAAAAACACTATTGTGAAGTATTATCGTAGTTTGAAACAGCAGTTTTCTGTTTTAATATATTGTAATTTATTTAAATGTTTATTAATGTGATGACAAAGCTGAATTTTAACAGCTTCAGTGTCAAATGATCCTTCAGAAATCATTTTAATATGATTTAGTGACTGAAAAAACAAACAAACAAACAAACATATTAATATTTTTCATGAAACCTTTCAGGATTTTTTGGGATCATTTCTTATAATAAATAATTAACCCCAAACATCTGAATGGTTACTGTATAAAAGTGTGGGAAACCAAGTAAGCCAGGACTGTCACTGGTGTCCTGTCATTAAAAAAAATAAACAAACCAAAAAAAAAAAAACGGGTATACTCCTGGATGAAATTGTCTATCAAACATTTTTTTTTTGTTTTTTTGTTTTTTTCTGATAAAAAAGGAAGGGAAAGTAGAGAGCTGGAGAGACCGAAGAAAGAAAATGAGAAGAGGAAAAGTTTCTGTACTGGTATAAGATTAGAAAGAAGCCACATGCATTACACATGTCAGTTTTATTATCTTTTGATTCATTTGGTTGCATTTTCAACTTTTGTTTGCTGTACTCAAAATCTTGTGTTGCACCAACAGCTTTTCAAAATCACAGATACTAAGAAATGTATCATAACACACACTAGACTAACAAATCTCCCCAATCTTGTCCAATAACCTAATAGGGTTTTTTGAAAATACTAATATAAACAAGTACATTTATAAAATTATAAGATAAAACCTTTTTATTTTGCAAGTAAAAATCTAAATTGGCAAATCAAAAC
>JAHKKF010527583.1:0-18847 GCA_019740295.1 Labeo calbasu | reverse complement strand
AACTAAGAAAAATTTCAGTGCATCATTTTGCCTTCCACAATTCCTTTTTTTTTTTTTTTTCAGAAGTAACACATTTTTTCCATTGTAATTACTGCTCAGCATCAAGTTCTGGCTTACACAACCAAATGGTCTGTTAATTACTGTGTCAGTTCCTACACCGCATTCTAAAAGAAAATCACTTGAGCATTAGCAGTGCTTTATTACTTTGTATTCGTGTCAAATTCTTTTTTTTTCCCCATAATGCTGATAGTTTTGTAAAAGTACTAGTTTTCATCACAATTCACAGACACAGTCCCATCAAGCATTATTACAGCTTGAGAGGATTGTATTTGTCTGAGAGGTTTTGTCTCATGTGGACAGAAGGGGTAGACAGACAACACAGTATACACCTTCCACTGCAACTTCAAATAGATGTTTTTTCTCTGATGCCCAGGGCTCTGTAAACTTCAGTATACGTGCATTTTGTGTGTTTGTTTATGGCTCCTCTACTGGTCTGACCTCTCTAAAAGTGTGTAAACAAGTTGCTTATCTGAAGGACTTCGGTGAAAAGTATCTGCTTTGTTTCAATTGTCCAGGTATGCTTTGACAGTCCTCTGGGGACTTACAAACTTCAGGTTGTCAACTCAATGAACTCTAAAGTTGTCAAAATGCTTTTTAGACATTCGACTGCAAAAGAGTACTTAGCTGAAAAAGAAAAGTTGTTCCATAAATTATAATACCATTTTGAGGGCTGATTGAATAACCTGGAATTGCTCCACTTGAGGTTTTAGAATATCTGCACTGCTTTTCCATGAGGTGTAGGGTACAACGGCGCTGAAGGGCCTGTTTATTTTCTCCCAAAACCCTAAAGATCAACAAAACCCATCATACTGCTTTAATTTCAACAGTGTTTACTGAAAATGAAAAAGTGAAAACCTCTATGCTTATAGTGGTGATTGCATGCAATGAACAAAAAATATATATTTTAGGCCATTTGATATTTGAACTTCAATATAATTTTAAAATGTTCCTCATTTGTGAAGCTGATGATATACTTGGAAATAATCACATGTAGTTGGAAACAAAAACGTGTCCCATTATCTGCCTTATATTTACATTATTGTAAATAAAAACAAACTACATTACATACTAAATTTTGTAATAAATTTTAATATATGTACTGTTGAGGTCAAAAATTTACATACACCTTGCAGAATTTGCAAATTGCTAATTATTTTACCAAAATAAGAATTTTCATACAAAATGCATGTTATTTTATTTACTGACCTGAATAAGATATTTTACATAACATACATTTACATATAGTCCACAAGAGAAAATAATAGTTGAATTTATAAAAATGACCCTGTTAAAAAGTGTTTTTTTTTTTTTTGTTTAGTGATAGTTAATTTTGTTTAGTGATAGTTCATGGGTTCATTTGTTCTAAACAGTTGCCCAATGTTCTTCATGAAAATCCTTAAGGTCCCACAAATTCTTTGGTCTTTCAGCATTTTTGTGTATTTGAACCATTTCCAACGTTTCGACAATGACTGTATGAATTTGACATCTATCTTTTCACATTGAGGACAACTGAGGGACTCATTTGCAACTATTACAGAAGGTTCAAATGCTCACTGATGCTCCAAAAGGAAAGACGATGCATTAAGAGCCAGGGGTGTAAACTTTTGAACAGAATGAGATTGTGTACATTTTTCTTATTTTTGCCTAAATATCATATTTTTTTCCATTTAGTACTGCCCTTCAGAAGCTACAGAAGATACTTACATGTTTCCCAGAAGACAAAATTAGCTAAATCTTTCTGATCTTCAAATTAAAAAAGTTTTCATTGGCATTGAGAAAGGTCTGAAATGTTTGCCACTTTTTCAGTAAAGCAGTAAATTTTATCTTGGATGCAGTGTTTTTCTCTTTCATTAATACAGTGCATGGCCACCTTTTTGCATTTATTAGGATATATTCCAGAGAGAAATTGTTTGTACTCACAAGGATAATAAATGTCACAAACAGAGGAAGCAAATGGAAAACAGAGGAAGAGAGCGTCATCACAAACATCTGCAGATTTCCTGTCTGTGTATCTGTCATACACTAATCTGTCTGTGTATGAATTCTCCATCCACTCTCACCCATCAGAACCTGAATCACCAGATGACAGTCTGCTTTGAAACTACTTTTTGTGTTCTTTTGAAAGGTGTAAGAGATCAGGAGATGACTGATCCCTTGCGGCTACTCTCACCGCTTCACTATCTTATCTCATGACAGCTGAAGAGCTTCTCGCTCAGAACACTAATCAAATTTCAGCAAATCTCAAACTGTCTTCAGCCTCTCTACCTCCATAACATCCCATCAGCTTCCACTTTGCATTCCTTCAATATTATTGGGTCAAAAAGCTTATTATCACACACATTTTAGATACATACAGCCTCGTATACAAAGAAAACAAATCTGTGAAAACCACCACACATCTTCTAGTTTCTTGTTATTAGAGAAGACAGCTTTGTTATGATAAGGGCTGGAAGCATAATCCCTCCCAGCTGAATAAGTGATCCGGGTGAACAGATACAGTCTGATCCATTTTGTTTGCAGTTTGATCTTTGTGAGGTATATGATTTACTTCCACATTCTCTAAGATGTAAGAGGTGCCTGTGTCTAGTGTTACTATATTTTTGGCATTATTTATATGCTATTATAGTATCTATTAATATTTGAATAATATTTAAGGATTCCAGCACGTAGCGTCACGGATCAGCGATCTCTATGTAAAACTGATTGTGCAGAACAAACCATAAGTCGTGGAGACTTAAAACTTGGAGGGATGGTAGTACTCACACTGCCTACAATGTTACCAAGGTTCACCCCAATCTCCCTGATAGGGGAGCTACAGTGATCAAAACTATGAAATCACTCGATTCAAACGTGAGGCTGGCAAAAGTTTTGAGTATTTCACGTTTTTTGAAAAACCTACTTTTGCATTTTCCTACTTTTGATTTTTCACCTGATCGTAACCAAAACAGTGCAGAAAGATTCTCTGGAGAGTGAATATCAGTAATTATCAAAAAAAGTTGTACTTTTTCTCTGTCGCAAAGGGGTGCCAAAATGTTCAAAAGGGGCAGGGGTTATGTAAGAGCTCAACAGGAAAAAAAAAATCACAGAACTTGGCCACTTGGTGGTGCTATTAGAGGGGAAAACATAAAAATAGCTATCACTGTGCAATCATTTGTCCTTTCAACATGTCCGCCATTGTCCCACGAAGTTTGAGCACCTGTTAGTCAAGGTTAACGAAGGCTCGAAACTCGTGGGCCTGTTCGACTCACGGCCCCAAAGATCTGAGAGACATTTGAAAGAAATCGGCCACTGTGGGGCCACTGTTTTTCTCACATACGTGCAATACTCATATCCTGTGATAGAACTCCACATTCCAGACAACTTTGCCTCTAGAACCAGTGCTGTCAATCAAATCATTTGTTTAATGATTGAGAAGATGTAAAAAACCTACTTTTGCAAACAAGTCCTAGGTTTTTTTCTGGATCAATCTGGAAAAACCACTGCAGTACAATTCTCTGGACTCTCTAGGTAAATAATTATTTAAAAATGTTTAAATTTACCCTTTGGGAGGCTATAATCATAGCGGGTTGTTTAGAAAAGAACAGGAAAAGAAAGGAAAGGACGTGAGGTGTGGCCAAGTATGGTGACCCATGATGATCCATTTAACCCATCCAAGTACACACACGCAGTAGTGAGTAGTGAACAAACACCCAGAACAGTGGGCAGCCATATTACTATCGCTGCGGCGCCCGGGCAGCAGTTGGGAGTTCGGTGGGGACTCACCTCAGTCGTGGTATTGAGGGTGGAGAGAGCACTGGTTATTCACTCCCCCCCCACCCCCCCCCCCCCCNCAGTTAGTTGCCATGTTTTTTCATCTAATCTTTTTTTGTTCATTTCAACTTTTTTAAATGACCAAAAATGATTTTGAAATTTTAGTTAACGTTATTGTATGAGCTATAACAAAGATGAGAAAGGTGAATGTTTTGTGCTCATTTCCATCACTGCTGTGGCCTTAAAATTTTAAACAAAACTAAATGATGTAATTAGCTTTTTATCTTTGTTTTCAAGCTTAAAACAGTGCAAGCTAAAATTTTAGAGCAAGAAACTTAAAACAAACAAAATACATCACACAGAATAATTCAGAACAACACCAATTTATTATGAATTCAAAAATGTACTCTGTTTTCTAACTTTTGTCCTTGGCTGCAAGATAATTTGGTTATCAACAGAGGAGGGTGCTCTGAAAATGTTCCAAAAAGGCACAAACATACTTTTTGTGTGTCTTAAGTTATCCACTGTAAAAGTGGATGTGTAGTCGATTTAGAACAAGCATTTTGTATCATCTGCTCCAGGCACATGGAGTCTCATTAGTTATCCCTACATACTGGAACCCATCTACTCCGTCATTTCGAAAAAATCAATCTAATGGGTAAAAATTAGTACTGCTCTCATAAAGAGCACCTATGAACAAAAGCACACACACAAGTACTCTGAAAACACGGCATGCTACTGTTATAGTCTAAGCCTTAAGCAGCATTATATAATTTAACAGCCAACTCTGTTAAAAGAGTCCTCTCTTTCGTTAGGTTGCATTACCATTAATGGAAAATCTATGCAGTCATTTGAACATTCGGGTGCAGAAGTTGCAGCTGATTTTAGTGGCACGTATATAATGTAAGAATCACTAAAAGACAGATTAAAGGTAAGAATAAAGAGTTCTAAATATCAGGATATCTGGTGTGGAGCTGCTTTCTTTGAGGTGAAAGGTCTGAATAAGAAAGTGAACTTGAATGCAAACGTGCTTGCCAACATAAAACAGTATGACTTCTTAATTAATGGACTAGAACATGGTGAAATTAATCACTTGAGATTCAGGAAGTGATTCATAACTGTTTTTGATCCACTAAGCCCATGAGAGCCATTCTCAGGAATCACACTAACTAGTTACACTACATCTTTTGATTCACTAAAAAGAATCGGATTTAGCTGGTCACGCTTTACACTGCATGTCTTTGCTGGCCCATAGCTGGCCCATAAGAGAGTTTAGATCTGGAATCAGACTTAACTGATTACACTATATGTTTTTGATTCACTAAAAAGAACCAGCTCATAAGAGTCATTAGTTCTGAAACTGGGATTGACTAATTGTACTATATGTTTTTGATTCACTAAAAAAACTGGTTCATAAGAGTCATTAGCTTGGGAATAGGATTTAGCTGGCCACACATTATGTTTTTGATTGACTAAAAAGACCTGGCCCATAAGAGACTTCAGCTCTGGAATCAGATATAACTGTTTACACTGGATGTTTTTGATTCAATAAAAGGAACCACCTAATAAGAGACATTAGCCTGGGAGTCAAATTTAGCTGGTCATGCTGTATGTTTTGATTAACTGAAACGAACCAGCTCATAAGAGTCATTAGTTCTGAAATTGGTTTTGACTAGTTGTGCTATATGTTTTTGATTCACTAAAAAGAACTGGTTCATAAGAGTCATTAGCTTGGGAATCAGATTTAGCTGGTCATGCCTTATGTTTCTGATTGACTGAAAAGAGCTGGCCCATAAGAGACTTTAGCTCTGGAAACAGACTAAACTGTTTACACTGGATGCTTTTGATTCACTTCAAAGAACCGGCTAATAAGAGTCATTAGCCCGGAAATCAGATTTAGCTGGTCATACTTTATGTTTTGATTGACTGAAACGAGCCAGCTCATGAGAGCCTGAAACTGGGTTTGACTAGTTGTGCTATATGTTTTTGATTCAATAAAAAGAACCAGCTCATAAGAGTCACTAGTAGCCTGGGAATTGGATTTGGCTGGTCACACCATGTTTTTGATTGACTAAAACGTGCGAGTCATAAGAGTCTTTAGCTCTGGAGCCTAAACTGGTTACACTGTATGTTTCTGATTCACTAAAAAGAAGCGGCTGATAAAAGTCATTAGCTTTGGAACTGGTTTTAACTACTTGTGCTGTAGGTTTTTGATTCAGTAAAAAGAGCTGTCTCATAAGAATCATTATCTAGTGAATCAAAAGCTGACGTTTATGTTTCTTTTAATTCACTAAAAACAGCTTAGGGATTGGACTTCACTGGTCGCACTGTATTTTTTATGTCAAATAACTTTTATCCCCGGTTTCACAGACAAGGCTTAAAGCCTAATCCCAGATTAAAATGTAAATCTGAGGTGTTTCAACTGAAAGAACCTTGCACTGACTGATCTTAAAATATATCACTGCCTTTGTTTTGTCTCAAGATGCATACCAGTTCTGGCTTAGTCTAAGCCCTGTCTGTGAAACCAGGCTTTAGAGTATTTTGGTGTTCTGTCGTTGGCATCAGTGGCATTTTGTGCTTAAATTGCAGAGACAATCCATCATACATTCTTATGCGTGTTTGTGTAAATAAAGGGAAGCATGTGTGCCAGTAATTGCGTGCAGAGGTGTGACACATGTTCTGTGGGGGGTTGTGTATATGTGTGTGAGTGTATGCACTCTGTATGATGCGGATGTCTCCCCACTAGGAGACATCTGTGAAAAATGTGACCCCATGGACCACAGTGTCCGGTGCGGCGCTTGTGACGGCCTCATGAGACCCAGATGGAACTCTGGACACAACATGGAAATCATAAAACATGTGCTACTTAAAGCTGGTAGAACTTGACCCTCTGCTCTAATGACAGCGGAGATTTGCCGTCTCGCTTATGACGGTTAAGGACATGAGTGTTTTTCCCAGATCAGCGATGTTTCATGAGGACAGGGCAATGGACTTTGAATTATTGTTTTAATAGCACTAAAATAGTGATACTCTGGGATGTGGACATGTGGAGTCATTTAAGTCCTGTTCTTGTTATTAGGACACCAGGGGTTTGGTCAAACAGCAGAAATGTTCTAGTCATGAAATTATTTTTACGGAACTGAACATCCAAATTGAGGGGATTAAAATGATATGAAACTGTTTATGAAGTCTTTGCACTGTGATGTTATGTTTTTACTCTTTTTTTTTTTTTTTTTTTTTAATCCTTAATGGTATTTTCCAACTAACATACTGCATTGGCCTTTGCAATAGAAATGCTGGAGAAAACTAAATAAATAAACACAGGATATGCCCTAGACCCAGACCATATGAAAAAACCCAAACAAACAGCAATGATTCCACCAGTATTTAACCAATATGACAGTATACAACAGTTTACACTGAAAATGTATACATAACAATCACAGAACAAATTACGTGCACTTTTTTAACCACTGCTGTTTTTGGACACTGTGAAGTGTATTGAGATTATTCATAATATGGCCACAGAAGGCAATTTGTAGCCATTTGTATCACAGAAATAAAATCAAGATCCTCTAGACCTCTAGTGCATAATTACCTCTCTCTTAATAACTCAATCCCACCTGCATGCACTATAAAAAGAAATCTTATAAAAATATGAACACTGAGAGGTCTGAGACCAAGTTCATTTTTATAAAAATGCAAAGTAGAAGAATTGTTTAAATATTTCTATTTCAAATAAATGCTGTTCTTTTGAATGTTTTATTTAGTTCTGAAAGAAATGCATCTAGGATCCTACAAAAATATATTTTAAAAATCAATAATAATAATAATTAATGTTACTTGAACATCAAATCAGCATATTAGAATGATTTCTGAAGGATCACATGACACTGAATACTGGAGTAATGGCTGTTGAAAATTCAGCTTTGCCATCAATATAATTAAAAATTTATCAAAAAAGAAAACTAAAAGCTACTGAAAACTGTAGTTTTGAGAGAGAGAGAGAGAGAAAATAGATTTTTATCAAAATAAAATGATTTTTAAAACCCAACCCCATACTTTTCTTTATTCTGTACTGTGTTTATATATATATATTATGCAATGTGTTTACTTCAGCATAGATGTAATGTTATAGTGAACTAAAACAGTTCTATTCTATTTGTTTCTTTAGAGAGTTAGCAGCATATTTTATAGAAACACTTTAAGTCTAAGCTAATATTAGGTTCAAATTCTTCTCTATTTGAAGCTGGGACAGCTGGAAGAGGTGATTGGCAGCTGGAATTTTCCATATAGAGCGGTGTGGAAATGGACTGGGCCTGCGACAAGTACTCTGGGAACAGGGATCATTGTCAGGGGAATCACCCTCTAATAAAAGTGTGTATGTGTGTGTGAAACCTACGGATTCTACACTGCAGCTGTGGTTCTGTTTGGCGCAATCAGTGGTTTTCTGTGGTTAAATTAGCTAGACCAATAGCCTAACCATCCCTTAAACTGTGTCGGCTATGAATCTTGAATGTGTCATCACTGCAAAATAAAATAACATCTGTCGACAGCAGATATGCTTTTAGTGCAAGACCTATTAGAACTATAAAACTCTTTTCTAATCAGCATAACAAACTGCCTTTGCATCACTCTGACACAGATAGCAATGTGAAACCTGGCTGTGTGCAGGTAATAATGTCTGATGCAAGAGATGATGGTGGCTCTCATCCGAGAGGTAAAAGCAATTGCTGTTCATTTGCTGTGTGACTCATAGGCAACTTCTATCAGTCACAAACCTGAAGGACGTCATCGTGTTCTAAAGCAGACAGCGCATGCATAGCGTCAATTCAATTAGAGCATAGCATTGAGCCCTTCAATGGTATTACATTCAGTTTAGACTCCACAGAGACTGTTTAAAACTGACGGTCATATAAATGGGGCAATGTTAAATACCTGCCAGCTTCAAACAAACAACTCCGCTCTTATTCCCCTGCACAGTGAGTG
Organism: Labeo calbasu; assembly: GCA_019740295.1. NCBI lineage: Eukaryota > Metazoa > Chordata > Actinopteri > Cypriniformes > Cyprinidae > Labeo > Labeo calbasu. The sequence continues at coordinate 10,048 of JAHKKF010527583.1, read as the reverse complement.
TCAAAGATGAATAACTATATTAAAACTGTAACAGAAACGCAGTGCAAAGACATAAAATGTGCTACTGGGGATTTGTAGCAGTTACTTTGAAAGCCTGTTTCTGCTATGGGATAAATACATTAAAAAAAAACTGAGATAAACTCAATATAAATGCAAAATTCTGACTTTCTTTCTCACGATTCTGAGTTTGCATCTTGCAATTCTGAGTTTATATCTCACTGTTCTAACCTTTTTCTGAATTCTGAGTTTATATCTCACAACTGTTTTTCTTTTATCACCACAGAATAAAAAGTTAATTGTGACTTTTCACAACTGTGAGTTTATATCCCACAATTCATAGAATTGAATTACAGTATGAGATCTAAACACAGGGATGCAAGAAAAAGAGTTTAAATTGTGAGATAAAAAGTCGCAGTTAGCTTTTTTAATTTTTTATCCTGTGGCGGAAAAAAGCTTCCATAAATTACAGACGTAAGTGCTGAGAATAAATAACATGATCCATTGAAGAAAATGCCAGATTAGTAGATGCAGAAGAAGAAGAGCATGAAGAGAATTGTGGTTTTCTAATTTAAGAGAAGATTAATAATTAATGACCCTTAAGCAGTAGAAACAGTCAATTAAAAATGCATAATTAAAGGTTAGTCATTAATTAATGATGGCAGAGCTGTTAGCAATTGTTTTCGATTTTTTCTTTATATTTAGGATCATTATTTTATAGCTGCCAGCAGGCAGAAGCATCCTGATAAATCCTGAGTGTTCCAGAGCAGATTTTGGAAGGCGGCTGACGGTGTTCAGGTGGAGGGAAATTTTGTGGAGGGAAAAATCATTCATTCATGAAACCTACCAGGCCTGGACCTGGAGAGTGTGACAGCACAACCACTGTTCGTAAACATCTCCGATAGGGAAGAGTAATGACATTGCGGGTCTGACAGCTGAGCAAAAAATGCTTCATTTAGAGCTACAGAGAGGGCAGTGCTGTTACGGCTGTCATGTCAAATTTGACAATTTCATACCAAGACCTGGAATCTTTTCCAAAACACATAACAATAGCTGTTATAGAAAAGTGGACTGATCTGCCTGTGTTCAAATTTTAATGCCTTAAAAATAACAATAGTAGGAAACCTTGAATACAATAAAGTAACTGAGCTTTGAACAACAACTAAAGATTAACTTTAACCACCTAAGTAAGTAGCAACTTCTGTTTTAGAACTTCTGCCACATTTCAGAATTAGATATACCCTCTCTCTCTCTACTGCAATAATTACCTGTCAAGCATCTGATTTTAGCCTTTAGAAACTCAATATCCTGCAGCAATGAAAAGCAACGTTCATTCTTGCTTCTTTATTTTCTTCGGTCCTTCAAACCATTTAACGACGTTTAAGCCGTGAAAAATGAGAAATCACGAACATTTCGCACCCTCCAAACTCCTGAAAACGCTACATGCTAATCTCGCACTTTCAGCTTCCGGTTTCCCATATGACCTTCCCGTTTAGAACGCGCGTAATGATTGAAAAGCAAAAAGCGCTTCAGCTCCAAAAATAATGGAGATTATTTTTAAAAACTGATTATAAATTAAGCATGACTGCACAACAGCAAATGTAGGTGGCGACATGCACAAAAAATGAAACGCGCCAAAAAAGGAAGAAAGAATCTTTTTATTTTGGTATTTAAAGAGATAAAGAAATTGGCGTGATATCTAAGCACTTATAATCTATTTCACTGATATCTTTCATAGAGTAGTAGGATCGGTATTGCTGATCCATAAAAGAAAAAACACTTAAAGCATCAAATTGTAAAAGAAATGCTATTTTATAAGAATCTGAAATCCGTATTGTAATATAAATTTAAAATAAATATATATTTACATATATTTTCTTTATAATTACAATTGGAAGTATCATTTGTGATATGTTAATGCTAAACACTATAGATAGTCCTATATACATGAACATCTTTAGAAAAATGTGGTTTATTCAGGGCTCGAAATTCCGACCGTTTTGGTCGCATATGCTCCCGGAATTTAGTCTGCGCGACCTTAAAATATATTCGGGAGCATTTGTGCGAGTGCTAGTAATTGTTATGGTGCGACTTGTTTTCATTTCTTTACAAAACTTTCGCTAAGTACTGCACAGTATATGACTGCTGTGAGTTGATACAGTGAGCCATTCTATCCAACATAAGCTTACATAACCAATTAAACGTCGAGATATTTGACTTTGTGTGGATTAAGTTTAAAAATGCAGTGGCTGCCTCTAATTTAAACGGCTACAGAGAGTTTGACCTGTAATAAAGAAAATAAACTCCTTGTTCATGTACTCATATTTCATTCTTTCTTGTCCATTTCTTAAGGCAATATATATATATATATATATATATTTTTTTTTTTTTTTTTTTTTTTTTTTTAAAGGCTTTCAAAATGAGCCCATTTGACTGGTGAAGCTATTAATCATCAGGATGTTGTTTGCTGTTCCTCTCAATTGGCAGTTGTGGTGCTCCTGAATATTCATTGGGTGCTCCTAAGTTTTTGAATTTGGGAGCACCAGTGCTACCAAGTAAAAAAAAAGTTAATTTCGAGCCCTGATGTTATTAATTTAATGAGGAATTAATTGATTAGACCTACAAACAACTATCCCTTGCTGTTTTCCTTGGGTTTACAATTAATGGCTATTTTACTGTTTCATACATTGTCTTCACAATAGGCAGAACTGTGTTATGATTTCAGAAGAGTCCTGGAAACAATCCATGGGGATTTTTGTCCATGCTGACTCACTCCATGGAGCTTCTGCAGCCTTTTCGGCTGCACATTCATACTTTAAAACCTTCCATTCTGCTCCTGCAGATCTGAAAGACCAGGGTAAAACCTGAAAATGTGTAGTTAGTGGCTATGGAGATGCACGTAATCAAAGCAGCGCTCAGGCAACCTGCGTCATTCGGACGATGGTCGGTTGGTCTAATGTGTCACAAGAAAACATTTCCAGGGCTGTTACGCCAGCGTCACCACTGTGCCCTGTTGACACAAGGCAGGAAGGATGTGTGGATTTATGATGTGCCAGATTCTGACCATACCATCTGCCTTTCACAGGCAGGATTTTGCAGGCCATGCAGTGTCTATCCAATTTTAGCTATTCAGATTTGGTGATCATGTGTGAATTGTAGCCTCTTTTTCCTTTTCTCAGCTGGAACTAAGCTTCTTTGCTTAGGATTAGGAAAGGAACTTGGAAGAGCTGCACATACACTACAGACAACAGATTCATCCTCACAACAGCATGTCTACTGCTTATATTCAGTTAAGATACAACTGCAATATACACTGCAAAAGTTTGGAATCATTTTATTTTATTTTATTTTATTATTTTTTTTGTTTTAATTTTTTAAAGTAATTTAAAAGAAGTCTCTTATGCTCACCAAGGCTGCATTTATTTTGATTACAGCAAACTGTCTATTTCAAATGAATGCTGTTCATTGAACTTTCTATTCATCAAAAATAAATAAATAATAAATAAATAAATAAATAAATAAATAAATAAATAAATAAATAAATAAATAAATAAATAAATAAATAAATAATGTATACAGAGTTTTCACAAAAATATTAAGCAGAAAAAATGTTTTCAATATTAATAATATTAAGAACCATTATTAATAACTGAGCCCCAATAAATAAGCACCAAACATGATATTAGAATGATTTCAGAAGGATCATGAGACAATAAAGATTGCAGTAATTAATGCTGAAAATTCAGCTTTAACATCACAGGAAAAATATATTTTGATGTGTACAGATATAGAAAATAATTGTTTTGGTGTATACAATATTACTGTTTTCACTGTGTTTTGATCAATTAAATGCAGTCTTGGTGAGCATGACAGTCATATTTAATGTTGTATTTAATGTTCACATGTCATATGATGATACGACTAATCCCAAGACATTATTATGTAGAATTTACATTTCAGATTTTTCAATATAAGTGTCTGTACAACACCCTGATGCCAGCAGTGATGACTATCTGGAAGGCAACATAAAATATTTAAACACTGACTGTGATTGACATTCATGTGTGGTGTCTTGCATATTCTTAATGTGTATCCCAGCACTATTTTACCAGAGTTTTTTCGTCTAATCACTTCTTTCCAACTCCTCATCAAGGGACCCTGTGGCTCTTAAATTGCCCCTCTGCTTTTAGTATGCATCTGGACTTACAGGTGGCAGATTAGCAGCTGCACAGCATCAGTAGGAAAACATTAATTCTGGCTTTACTACACAGAGCTTTAAGATGTTTATTTTTATTCAGAAAGCTGTCATGACAAAAAAAAAAAAAGTTTTCTACTGCACAATTGTCATATTTGGTACCTTTTATTGTAGACAGCGTGATTAACATTCACCAGTTATGCAAATAAAGCTTTATTACTAAAGTTTTGTTTTTCAGTGTGATTTTAGTAAAACTGTTATAAAGAAAGATCATGAGGAATGCTTTACCGACCAATGCAGTAACCTGCAGACAAATAATAAATGAAATGTTCGAGACTAAAAATGAATGACTATACTTGCACCTAAAACTATTTACCATTATATGCATACAAAATAAAGGTTCTAAGTGATGCCACAGAAGAACCATTTTTGGTCCCTCTGAGGACTGTTCAGTGTTCAGTGAACAATTCCTAACATTAAAAAAATCCACTATAAACAACCTGTTGTGGAATGGAAAGGTTCGACTGACGTTCTTCATGAAACCATAGATGCCATAAGCAAGCTTTATTTTTAAGAGTGTAAGGAAAGAATTTCTGTAAAGCTTCTCTGAAAGAATATATATGTTCTTAAAATTCTATACAAATAAAATTGACATGACGACGTTATTCTGATTTTCTGATTAATGTATGCTACTGATAAAAATATATATATATTATGCATAGTAAAATGAACACAGTCCTCCTGTGTGCAACAATACAGAACCCTCTAGTGGTCATATGAAAATTTGCAGCAAGTGTGCGACGCGTCACCAAGTTCTCAGAGCTGGAGGAGGAGACCTGGAGCACTGGGGTCCACATTGAGTCTCTGTAATCCAGTTTGGAGTGGTCGCTGAGGATGCCACCAGAAGTAGCCTCTCCATAAGACCTGCAGTGCATCGGCACTGTGGTTTTATAGACTTGGGAGCTTATTAGTTGCTAATTAGTTTATTCTACCTCATAATAGTTTAAAAAGAGTTCAAATTATATTTCAGATATTTCAGAGATGTTTAACAGGCAAAAATTTTAAAATAGGCTATATCTCATGAAGTAACGGGTGCGTCTGAAGAATCTGATTTTGAAGACACCTTCCAAGAGTGATAATGAAGGTGAAACTCAGCATGAACCGACCAGTCAACACCTTCGGACCAAACCAGTAAAAGTCGTCTTTATGGAGTTTCAAAATGACATTTTCTAAACTGCTGAACGAGAGCAAGGATGAATTCCCTTCGGACTTTCTCTCCAACATCAGCAACACCACCTGTGAGGGCATCACCCTCGACTCTCAAGTCATCGGTGTCGGAATCTTTCTGGCTGTTTTCATTCTGGTGGCGATCGTTGGAAACATTCTGGTTATTCTCTCGGTGCTGTGCAACAAACATTTGCAGACGGTCACCAACTTCTTCATTGTGAACCTGGCCATAGCGGACCTTCTGCTTAGTATCATCGTCCTGCCGTTCTCCGCGTCTCTGGAGGTGTTGGGATGCTGGGTGTTCGGTCGGGTCTTCTGCAACATCTGGGCAGCGGTGGATGTGCTCTGCTGCACGGCGTCTATTTTAAGTTTGTGCATTATATCTATAGACAGGTACATCGGGGTAAAATACTGTCTGAAATACCCCACTATCATGACTGAACGGAAAGCAGGTGTCATACTCGTGGTGGTCTGGGTTTCTTCAATGGTGATTTCAATCGGACCGCTTTTAGGATGGAAAGAGCCTCCACCTTCTGATGAGAGCATCTGCAGCATCACGGAGGAACCGGGTTATGCTCTGTTCTCCTCTTTATTCTCCTTCTACCTCCCGCTCATGGTGATTTTAGTCATGTACATTAGAGTATACATCGTGGCCCGCAGGACTACAAAAAGTTTGGAAGCGGGTGTGAAACGGGAGAGAGACAAGTCAATGGAAGTGGTGCTGAGGATACACTGCAGGAGCATACCGGAGGATTCGAGCGCGAACTCGAAAACCAAAAACCACCCGTTCAGAAGTTCACTGTCCGTGAGACTCATGAAGTTCTCCAGGGAAAAGAAAGCTGCTAAAACCCTCGCCATCGTCGTGGGGATGTTCATTCTTTGTTGGCTACCGTTTTTCTTCGTTTTGCCTTTGGGTACGTATGAGATATTCTCTGTTTGGAAGTTTTCGAACGATAATCTTCGTTATATGGATAGAACAAAAATTAAAACGTAACTTGATTTTTTTACATTTAAAAAAAATAAATAAAATTAAAGCACGGTACATTTCATTGCATTTTTTGGACTCTCAAAATGCACAAAACCGAACAGAAATTATTGTGAAAAAGTAAATGGGTGTACAGATTAGCATACAGCGAAATTTTCATATCATTTTCCACTAATCATAATGGACTTAAATGAATCCTTTAATTATCAAAAAAGGTCATACTGGATTAAATAAAATTCCAACATTATTTTTTTATTGTATTGCTACTGGACAGTTAAATAATAGAGCTGTAAGAGTTTTAAAATATATTGTTCAAAATTCCTTGTGATATTCTTGCTTGTTCTAAACTTGCTTTGTATTATGCTGTTGTGTGAGACAATTCAGGATTAGTTGCAAATTATGATAAAAATTGCAATCGAATTTTTGACTATGATAAAACATTTATTAGGCAATTAATTCACTGGTTAACTATATAGACCATTTCATCAGATGTAAACAACACTGGTCCAGAAGCACTTCCTGTTTTTTTGTTTTTTATTTTTTATTTTATTTCACATATACAAATACATCTTAAAGGTGCTAATGTAACATTTTCATCCAGTCAAATGTTTTGTTGGTTATATTTTTTTGATGTTTGTGTAAAGTTAAAAAAAAAAAGAAACAGGAAGTGTATCGGGACCAGTATGTTTACATCTGATGAAATGGTCTATAGTTCGTTGTCCCTTTTTCAGTTTGTTTGTAAAAAATGCTAGAAGTGAAAAAAAAAAAAAAAACATCTGCATCTGCCAAACGTAAACATCTGACGTAATATAGGCCGGTATATGTGATATGGGTTTTGATAATTTTACAGTATGATCTGTTTGATGCCTTAAGGTCCGTACATGCATAGAAAAATACATATTTATTTAGAAACTGCGTTCATGTTTTACTCCGTGGAGAGTCAAAATAGAAATGTGCGAAATGCGTTGCCTGATAAAAAAGCACGAGAGCTGTTATGTCATGACTGATGAAAGCAGTTCCACGCATCGCTTTTCTATTACATTCAGAGTTAATCCGATTAAATTAGATGGCAAATGTGTGCACATGGCATGAATGGGATTTTAAGCGGGATTTGACAGCAGCTCCACCTTTAAGTGCAAAATTCGAAGGGAGACTGTATTGATGTGTTACACCTAATATTAAAGCTGATGGTCTTTGTTTTTGGAGAACATTGTGCCCTTTAGGATTCAAATAAATAACAGTGCATGTTGGAGCGCAAGAACAAAGGCAAAATCAGCCAAATACAACCCAATACTTGATAATATGTACTAAACCAAATAACCAAAACAGATTTGTGCAATTACAGATTCCAAAATGTTGCTGAAGAAACGTTTCTAACTATTTAAACCACAGTTAGGCATTCTGCTATATAGGGATAGAAAACATTAAGAAAACCCTATAAAATGCAACAGCAATTTAAATTTGGGATGAAATAAGCATTTCTATTCCTAACAAAGAGCTCTCTTCTTTCTGCCACAAGAATATTCTGAAAAAGAGCTATTTTTGATTAATCATCTTTATTTATATGTTGCCTTCAGTGGTGACCATAATGTAACTACACATAACAACAGTACACATGTTGACCTGTATGTTGTCAAAACAAAGCATAACAATGAAGTCAGATGTGAAAGGCTTGTGGGAGACTTATGAACAATTTTCCCCTTTTTAAAGGCAATGGCATCAAGAGTTCACAAGAACATGCTTTGTTTCTTCACAGATCATGCATGCAATCTGTTCTCCTCACATTTTGTATTTCAATAGCTTCTAACAGTTTATTCATAACACTACGTCTCATAATATCCCCTCCCCCTTTTATCAGAAAATCAAAAGGTTTCCTCAGGCAGCCAAGAATGAGCTATGGCTCATTTAGTTATATTACCCAAGATGTTATGATATTAACACACTAAACAGAATAATCAAATGCTAATAAACAGCATGTAAATGCAAAAATTACAAACTTTAAATATATATATATATATATAAAATACTGCCAGCCCATGGTCGTAAATCAAAATCTTCCTGTAATCAAACCCCTTGAAAACATATGTTCTGTTGGCTTATTAAGTTCTTTGCATCCCAGGCTTAATAGCTGTAAGTGATTCCTACATAGAAAAAAAAGGAGATTTTGGGATATTCATAATGTAGAGATGATGAATTGTTATAAGTGTGCTCAATCAAAGACCACCCTTGGGAGACTGAAGCACAGACATTAAATGCAGTGTTCCAGTCACGCAACCATTACCCAAGATCATGACACAGAGGCCAAAATGTGGGCTTGAAATGGAAAAAACAGTCTCCTATTACATTAAAAGAATTTTCGTGTCGCTGACATCATTGTCTGAGGCATGCAATGGGTACATCAGACATAGCAAACAAATAACAACTATTATAATTTTGACTATTATTAGCAATTTATAATTAAAATATACATTCAAAAGAATTTAAAATACGTGGCTGGCATTGTACATTCCCCACAATGTATTGGTTTCCCCCCAAACCCACCATCCCATCCATCTTCAGGGTAATCCAAGAGTGTGGTTTTTGCATGGCCCTTCCTGGTATTCCACTCACAGTCACTGTGGGGGAAAATAGGGCAGAAGTGGTTGATAACATCTCCTGGCAAGCTTTGGGATCAACTCTTCTTCATTCTTTTTTTTTTTTTTTTTGGCTCCCAGAGGTTGGGGCAATGTTTTGGGAAGGGGGGACTTTGTTCAACCAGAGAAAATTAAGGAGCCAGTTTCACTCAAGTCCCTGACTTCCTTCTGCCCAACGCTCCACTGCCTTAATCACGGCTATTAACGAGTGGAGTTAAAGAGGGTGCTTTCGTTTTCCAAAGCCTCAGCAACAGCCAGCAACCAGGACAGAGGAGGGATAGGACATGGCTTAGATCCACACGTACACTGCAGAAGAAGCACAACCTTGCTTTAGTGTGAAGGCATTTGAAAATCTGGGGGGAAATTCTTATATTTAAAAAAAAAATCAAAATAAAATGTGCTTAAGTGAGTCATTTGCAGTGTGCTCTAAGATGCTTGATTTTAATTAGCAATTGCACAGCCTCCCCTGTTGCTCATACCAATGCTATACCAGTCAAAATTCAGATTTTTTAAAAATGTTTTTTAAAGAAGTCTCTTCTGCTCACCAAGCCTGCATTTATTTGATCCGAAGTACAGCAAAAACAGTACAATTCTGAAATATTTTTTACTATTTAAAATGACTGTTTTCTATTTCAGTATATTTTAAAATGTAATTTATTCCTGTGATTTCAAAACTGAATTTTTAGCATCATTACTCCAGCCGCATGATCCTTTAAGAAATCATTCTAAAATTCTGATTTGCTGCTCAAAAACATTTATTATTGTTATTGTTATGTTGAAAACAGCTGAGTAGAATTTTTTCAGGTTTCTTTGATAAATAGAAAGTTCAGAAGAACAGCATTTATCTGAAATAGAAATCTTTTGTAACATCATAAATGTCTTTATCATCACCTAAATAAAAGTATTAATTTCTATAATTGCTCTCGCCCCAAAAATTATCTCCAAGCTTTTGAATAGTATAGTGTATAATGTTACAAAAGCTTTTTTATTTCAGATAAATGCTGATCTTTG
>JAHKKF010527582.1:2025-20846 GCA_019740295.1 Labeo calbasu | reverse complement strand
TCTTCCAGTGTCTCTGTGATGTGTGTGCTAGCGATACATCACGGAGACGTCCTCATTTGGAAGACATATGTTTTAGAGTGTTTGCTCATCTGCAATACATCTGTAGGACCTTTTCTATCATTTGTCAAATAGACGTCTATTAGATGTCTTTAAGATGTTTATGATTTAAAATGTATGTAAAACTGACATCTTACAGACGTATGTCAGATGTTTGTACACAGCAGATGCTTTCCAGATCAAGTGATCTTTAACAGACATCTTGCAGATGCATATGTGCTATCTGGTTGGGTTTTTCTGAGGTAAATGTAGTTAAATGGTAATATGAATGAGTGATTAAACATTTTGTTGAGCTGTAATGCATCTTTTTAAAATTTACATTCATGTTTACTTTGCTATACCTGATCAGTTACTAGCACTCTCTGCAGCCAAATTTGTTTGTGCATCAACAGAAAATGGCACAGACAAAAAAAAAAAAAAAAAGAAAGAAAAATAATAATCTTTAGATTCTGTGAAACTATATTTTTCTTAACTCCTACTTTCTCACTGCTGTCATGTATATATTTTGTTATTGAGAGGAAATGCGCAGCACATATTTGCATATTTATTTAAACGGCGCTGTCATTGGTGTGGATGCCGTCTGGATGTTTGTAAACAGAGCATTGAATGAGATCACTCATGGCATGGCATGGTACTGCATGGTATTTTTTATTTAGTGCTGACCTGAATAGATTATTTCACATAAAAGATGTTTATGTATAGTCCACAAGAGAACATAATAGTTGAATTTATAAAAATTACCTCATTCAAAAGTTTATATATTATATATATTTTTCATTTAGCACTGCTCTTCAGAAGCTACAGGAGATACTTACATGTTTTCCAGAAGACAAAATAAGTTCAATTTACCCTGATCTTCAAATTCAAAAAGCTTTCACCCTCAGATCTTAATGCATTGCATTTCCTTCTGGAGCAATTAAACCTTCCGTAATAGTTGCATATGAGTCCCTTAGTTGTCCTCAGGATGAAAAGATGGATCTCAATCAATCATTGTTGGAAAGGGTTCAAATACACAAAATGCTGAAAAAAAAAAAAAAAACTGTGGGACGTGAAGGATTTTTCTGAAGAACAGCAGGCAGTTTAACTGTTCAGGACAAACAAGGGACTTATGAACAGCTATCACTAAAAAAAAAACAGTTGTGGATCATCCATGTCTTTTATGTGAAATATCTTATTCAGGTCAGTACTAAATAAAAAAATAACTTGCATTTTATATGATCCCTCTCATTTTGGTAAAATAATTAACATTTTGCAGATTCTGTAAGGTGTATGTAAACTTTTGACCTCAATAAATATAGCAATATACAAGCTATATCTTATAAACAAAGGGTGCACACAGCAAGTCCCCCACTGCTAAAACTAAATTCTGTAGTAAACACCATCCCAAAAAGACCTTACACAGACAGGCCTATTATCTCCATTTAGTGAAACGTAGCCATAAATCTGAATTTTATTCATGGGCTTCACTCATAGAGATGACACACTTCATAAATATTCATATTCATATAGACACTGATGTAAAGGTTTGTATACAGTGAAAAATAAATATTCTACAAATAACTGGAATCTATTTTCTTAAATTCTATATCTTTATCATTCTTGTTTCAGATGTAAAAGACACCGCAATGAAATGACATCGTCATATTGTGTTCTTTGGGTCTACTGAACATTATCGACATTTTTCATTCAGCATCAGTTGCATTTAGATCCCTGCCAGTGATGGTCTGCAGCAGTTTAGAAAGGAGGGTGCATCAGATTTGATCATATTTTGATTGCACTGAGTAAGCTGATGAAACCTGCTCGACAACAAGAGGCATTGCCTCAGAGATGATAACTGCAACAGCATATGGAGGGATGATGAGACCAGCCTCTGAGGGGGTTTGAATCACCCAAGCTCAGTTCAGACCAGCCCTGTAGCTTCTAGCAGGCTCGGGAAGCTTGTGAATTACAGGGCCTTTGAGAATAATGTTCATTCAAACGGATGGGCAGGCAGAAGCAGTACAAAATGGATGGCAGTAAAACATGGCTACACGGATTCCCTCAAATATCATTTGATAGAGTTTTTCTCGGAGTCCTGACTCTGGCACAACACAGTTGTTTTCATATTCCACTGACACTCAAGCTGTTAAATGCAGACGTACTAAAAATGACTAATACAAACATGTTTGAAGTTGCAGAGGGCACATCCACAAGAATTCTTGAGAACTACAAGAAGGCCATTGAGACAACAGTGCCATCTCCTGGCTGCTTTTTGTGAATGTACATAATGCTGTATATATGGTTTGAATCTCAATTAAGTGCCTAGTACACACAAGTTCCAGTGTCAGTAATACCATAAATCAAACGCATAATATTTAACAAACTATACTAAGACACTATTAAGCTGATCCAGCAGCAGTTAGGACTCATTAAAAGAATCAACAAGACCATTCTGATGCTCTGAGAACCCACCCTCTGATGAGTTCACAAACAATATATATAATACATACATCTATTGATGTTCAAGAAGTTGTAGACCGTAACTTTAAAAAATTGTATTATAACAAATTGCTGCTCTTTTGAACTTTCTTCTAATCTTAGGGGGGAAAATGCATCACACTTTCCAAAAAAACCACAACTGTTTTAAACATGAATGACAAGAAATGTTTCTTAAGCAACAAATCAGCAGTGCTGGGCATGTTACTTTAAAAATGTAATTAGTTATAGAAACTAGTTACTTCTCAAAAATAGTAACTGAGTTGGTAACTAAGTTAAATCATTATAAAAGTAACTAATTACCAGGGAATGCAACTACTGTGTTACTTTACAATTAAAAAATTGTTCAAATATGTCAAATAGCTTGGATGCCCCCAATATTAAATATGTTAAATGAATGAAATTTCAATGAAATAAATGACATTGTTAGTTTACTCACCAGATATATAAAGCTTAATGGCAGTTTTTTAAATATCTGAATGTACACTTGGCATCAGTCAGCCAAGCATTATAATATGACATTATGATAACTTAGCATTAAACTTTAGTAATTAGAACTTTAAAATAACCATGTATGAATGCATATTTTTCATATTGACTGACCTTAGGATTGGTGGTGGTGCTTAAGATAGTGTTTGTAATTTAGTGTTTCTATAAAAAGGAGAAAAAACGACAGTAATACTGAAAAGATAACAAAACTACTACAAATTCTACTACTACTAATAATACAAAACTCACTAAGCATTGATGAGTTGCTGGGTTCATGAATATTAATCACCTTGTCTGCGTTCGCTCCAACTGATTTGCTGAAACCAAAACAGGGGCGATAATAGGTGAGTGCCAGCCAATAAGATTGCCGTTTGCGCATTAGTTCCGCCTACTACCGGACAAACCGGTAGTTTTTGAAAGCCGGAGAAAACAGCAAAGAATGTCGTCTACATGTAGCGCGTCATTCTGCATGGTATATAAGACTTGCTCCTCTATATCTTTCTTTGCGTGTGTGTGAGACAAAGTGACGCCTAGTCGTGTGCCTTAATTCACACTAGAGTGTACGGTTTGTCAAGTAAAGGTACGCTGCGCATCCATTCAGATGAACTTAAAATAATATAAAAATGAAATTATATTTATAATAATATTATAATGAATATTAATAACGGTAATGGCGTCATAACGGAAAAACAGTAATTCGTTTGATTACTCGTTACTGAAAAAATAGCGCCGTATATTTCTAACACCGTTATTCCCATCACTGCAAATAAACATATTAAAATAGTTTATGAAGGAAAAAACAAGTTCTCTAGTTTGTTGGTGTTATTTCATTACAGGCAGCAACAAGCTAGTGATATGTGGTGCAAACTTACTTGTATTCTCTCCTTCTGAACACCTGAGGGAGCTATATAAATGTGCTCACTGAAAGAAGAATTAATTATACATTACATTAAATTTTATAAAATTTTCAAGTACATGCATGTTTTTCATTTCTCAAATGAAAATAATTTTGATGGGCATAAAAGTGAAAATTCATATAGAAATTAAACAAATCGGTCATCATTTACATTCCCCTAATTTGATTCATCTCTAAACCACCAATTAAAATATTTTTATTTAAACCAAAGAGGTGTCTGTACCTCTGTTTGAAAGTTAAAGTAAGGACCATGTGACATTGAAAACTGGTGTAATGGCTGCTGAAAATTCAGCTTATCACTGGAATATATTACATTTTAAAATATATTAAACAATAACAGCTATTTTAAGTTATAATATTTCATAGTATTACTGGTTTCACTGTATTTTTGTTCAAACAAATGCAGCAATTGTCAAAAACAAACAAAAATCTTATCACCCCACACTGTATATAATAATAAATGACAAAAACAGTATTTATAATCATTTAAGTGGATATTACTTTAAAGTATTATTTTATTTATTAACACTTTTGCAGAAAACCAACAAATATACAGTTATAACTGTATAAACAATTTCAGCTTATAAGCACTTTTAATTTTGATAGCAATTTCCTTTTAATACAAGCATCTGCCAAACTAGGCAACAAATGCTAATCATGACATTATGATGCCATTGTTGCCAAGCATCAAAACATCCACACGAAAAGAAAAATGGCATTAATTAGTTTCAGAATGCTGTAGACTGGCATGTTAGCTGTTCTAATCAGCATTCTTACATTTCATTCTGTTTGCAGGTAATTTGTTATTATTTTTGTAAAAATATTGAAAAGAATACTGTTGTGAACATCATTTAAAAGTATTTAATTGAAAATACTGAACTGTACATTTTCAAAACATTGTTGCTTCATTAGATAATTTTACAGACTTAAATGTGTCAAACAATGCCTTTATCTTCAGTGGGAAGAGCAGAGGGATCCAGGCCACATTGTTTCATCTGCACAGCTATGTCAAATAAGTAGTCATAACACTCACACCTGAAAAATAATACAGATTTGAAAGATAAATTATGTATACATACACAAAATATAGCCATGAGGTGTGCATTTCATAGCTTACATAGTCTTTGCTTTCTCCCAGGTCTCTCCCCAGACGTAGACCCCGTGTCTGCGGACGAGAACAGCGCAGGAGTCGGGATACATCTCCATTGCTCGGGCCATGCGCTCTTTCAAGTCTTTCTCCTCTGGGGTGTTCTCAATAATTGGAACAACTAGAGTGTCATCATACCTGAGTCAAAACACATGCAAACAGTAAGTAAAAGCAGAATTTTAGATGCTGACATTACCATCACAACTGTTCTTTTTGGAATATACACTATGGCATAAGTAAAGCATCTTAGCAGCAAGCACAACCTGTAGTTTGTACCAGAGTTTCCTTTTCGAATCCCCTTAATCATCTCTTGATGCGTGATGCGAAATTCCTTGCCAGGGAACATGAGAGTTGCCATGACAGCAGACTTTGAGTGTGTATGGATTACTGCCTGAGCTCCTGTGAAAAAGAAATGACAAAGTGTGGTAAACACTGTACAGAACAGAAGCGAGTTAGCAACCCACTGTGTGTGGACAGGTACCTCTCATTGTGTAGGCGTTCATGAAGAGGGGCGTGCATTGGCTTTTCTTCAGCTTCTTCTGTGGAGGTGGACAACTGATGTCCTTCTCATCAATGTCACACACAAACATGTCCTCTGGCTAAAAACAAGAGCGGAATGATAGTTTGTTGATGTTATTATACATGCAGCAAAAAGCTAGTGATGTGTGGTGCATATGACTAAAAAAAAAAACAACTTACTTGTATTCTCTCCTTCTGAACACCTGAGGGAGCTATATAAATGTGCTCACTGGAAGAAGAAATAACTATATATTACAATAAATGTTATACATTTGCAAGTACACAGTACATGCATGTTTTAAAAATTATTTCGATGGCCATTAAAGTGATAATTCACCTAGGAATTTTAAAAAATCTGTCCCTTGTGTTATTCCAAACAGGTATGTCTTTAATTAATCTCCAAAACACAAATTAAAATAATTTTACTGAAACCATCATAAATGCATTGTGAAATAAGCTGAATATGAATCAAGTGGTTTATTCTAAATCTTCTGAAGAAGTTTGTTTGCTTCATATGATGATTTAATTTAGGCTTTTATTGGAATTTAAGCAATGGTTAATGCACATACATATATTGCTTTATATGTGACCTTGGACCACAAAACCAGTCTTAAGTAGCACAGGTATATTTGTAGCGATAGCCAAAAACACATTGTATGGGTCAAAATTATCAATTTTTTTGTTTATGCCAAAAATCATTAGGACATTAAGTAAAGATCATGTTCCATGAAGATATTTAGTACATTTTCTACCGTAAATATATCAAAACTTAATTTTTGATTAGTAAAATGCATTGCTAACTTCATTTGGACAACTTTAAAGGTGACTTTCTCAATATTTTGATTTTTTTGTGCACCCTCAGATTCCAGATTCTCAAAAAGTTGTATCTCGGTCAAATATTGTCCTATCCTAACAAACCATGCGTCAACTGAAAGCTTATTTATTCAACTTTTAGATGATAAAATGTATAAAATGACTGGTTTGTGGTCCATGGTCACATATACGTTACACAAGGAAGCTGGAACGTGTCGTAACTACACAGAATCTTTTTTTTTATGTCAGATTATGTCACAAACATCATGGGGATACAACCATCTTATCTTAAAAAAAAAAAATCTAGAAAATAAAGAATAATAGCTTGTTTGGCATAATCTTTTATAGTTCACTCGTCTAACCTTTATGCAGAAGGGAAAAAAAGCACGTATCAAGTGATTATTGTGTATGGTGTATGAAATATGGTGTAACGTTAAAATGCCTTGACTAACCCATGCCGCAGGCTTATTCCTCCCCCGGTTCCTGTCACCCAGCCCAATTGATAGAAGAGTCTGCAGAGCTCTGGGATCAGCACACGTGGATGTTCCTGATCCTTAAACAACAATTTAAGATCTGTTACTGTGTGATTACCCACATAAAACACATTCCTGATCAGATATTTAATTAAGCTGTCTTGATTCTGAGAAACAAACGATATCGAGTATTTCAGATACTCCACAAAACCAGGGTTAAGGACAGTATATTAGTTTTACCCCTGTTTCTTTTCCGTTGCACTCCGCGGTTTTAGTGTTCACGATTGACGACATTCTTAACACACTGAAAAAAGACTAAAGACAACGCTGAAAAAGGTTTAAATTGTTAGAATTAACATTCCAGTTGGTTTCGCAGCGCAAAACAACCCAAAACAGCTCAAACCAACACGTGATCAAACAGCAAGCACTTCAGCGGAAGACGGAAGTGAAGATCTTTAAAAGATAAAAGACCCACAAACAAGGAAGTAAGTAATTTACATGTCGAAAATATCAACAAACACACACGCTTGTTTTTTCGTTTTTCCCCCTTTTTTAACAGTGTGGTTTGCTTAACTGCCTAAATGGGGACATTGCATAGTCTATTGTTTTTATTGTTTCTATTGGAACATTGCATAGTCTATTGTTTTTATATACAAAGTGTAACCTAACACTTACTCCCTACATTTTTACAGCTAAAATATGGTCAAGCAGGTGCACACATAATGTCAAAACAGAACTAATAGTAACTCAGCAGGTGTTTGTCCCAAATGTAACAGTGCAAAATTCACTACAGTTAATTCATTGTATCCAGGATTTTGAGCAAGAAGTTTTGGAAAGAAGTCAGTCTTATGATATGACATCGTTTTTTTTTTTTTTTTTTTTTTTTTTACATTTTTATTCTGTTTTGGTATACTTCCAGATAACCAGATTATTAAGAGAATTTCAAGTATTGATAAGCATGTGTAGGCTATTTTACATGTTAAATGGCACTCTATTTATTTATTGGTCGAAAAATACTTAAAGACCTGCAATAACTGAGAAATCACAGTTTATTGTAGACTGTGAGAATAAGTGTTCATGAAACATAAAAAAACACCATTTTCAAAAAGCAAATATCTATTATGAAGATTCTCTGTAGACACAGATAGCCCACCCAGCAAAAAAACATTTCAGGAAGGTAGCTTCACTAATTTACCTAATTTATTCTCTCTCTCTCTCTTGATCAATTTTCAGGATATTATATACATTGTGGAAAGGAAAGGAAAGGAAAGGAAAGGAAAGGAAAGGAAAGGAGGTGATTTGTGGCCAAGCATCATGACCCATACTCAGAATTTGTGCTCTGCATTTTACCCATCCATGTGCACACACACACAGCAGTGAGTAATGAACAAACACACATCTGGGCAACCAATTCTGCAGCGGCTGGGGAGCAGTTGGAGGTTCGGTGCCTTGCTGAAGGGTCTCACCTCAGTCATGGTATTGAGGGTGGAGAGAGCGCTGGTCATTCAGTCCTACAATCCCTGAGACTCAAACCCACAACCAGTGGGTTACAAGTCCGACTCTCTAACCATTAGGCCACGACTGCCCCAGAGATAACCTTTACCCTTTAATACAATAAAAAAGTGTGATTTATGTCCTCACAACGTACCGTCCTTGTAGGGATTAACACGATTGTTTTATTGGACAAGCATTATCTGGTATTCCAGTGTCACAGTGTGAGAGTGAGTACATGTGTGTTGCATGTCACGCAGTGATACACGTGCAACTATTGCGCTTTCCATTATTCCGAAAAATAATCTTGTGTATCCTAATACATTGTTTTGGTGCAGCTGTGTTCAGAGTAGCATTAAAAATGTGTGTTGGTATGGTTAAAAAACAATGTACAATGTAAGACAGTTACTACAGTTACTACAGTGCACTTAGACATAAATGACCTAACAATATAACTGATGGATGGCACTTTCCGCGTAATTTAGTACTGTAATTTCTGTGTAACATTACGTATTACATTTCAGTGAAACAGATTGTTGGATAATTATTATTACATTTGAATTGTTTATATGATCTTAGTTCGACATTTCTTAGGAAATTCAACTTTATGTGTGTTTAGAAGTATCGTTGGAAAATTAGTGTGTTTTTGTAAATACATAACTGCACAAACAATGTCCTGATAACTTGTAGTTCACAGCCTTAACACTAAGCCCAAAAATGGGACTTTATTGATCCTATAATGTAATGATAACTCCAGAAAAACAAATATCATTCATATCTTGAAACAGTAAAAAAAATCGATTTCCCCTTTCTCAATATGTTCCAACGTCATAGATTGAATTGACCTCCAGAGACTGAAACTCATGCCACTTTGTATAAACGTCATAGGTAAAATGTTAAGAAAATTGCCAAGTTACACAATAGTTTATTGAGTTCTATTGAAGTTCCACAAGAACCAACATGAGAGAAAAAAGTGACAACCTCCTACGAGCCACCTTCACTTTCTTCCCGTACTTCAATCAGGAAGTGAACGTGTATCAGCAGACATAAGGGCGAGGCCATTTTTCACACACCTGAGTCAGCCACACCACAGCATGTTCACACTGACTCACCATAATACATGAAGCCACCCTCCTCACCACAAACTAGGCTATTTACTCCCAATGCTCACCTTTTTCAGTTTAAGAAGAGAAATTCAATACATTTTGTTTCTGTTTTATATAAGTTCTTTTTAGTATGTGGCCTACTTACATTAAAAATGTTTCGTACAATGTACTTACTGTGTTCTTGAATTACAAAACAGTTTTGCTGCTACTAAGATGGGATGCAGGTAAGGTTAGGGACAGGTTTCATGGTATAGTTAGGTTTAAAGGTGAGTTAAGGTGTACATGCAGTTAAATGCAGGCATATTTATATAATTTAGGGTATTTCACATCAGGAAAAAATGCAAAAACAATATGCTTTCTCAATAGACAATATAGCTGACAATTTCCCCATTTAGACTCATTTCAGTGGCAGACCTGGTCTGGCCAATCAAACATTATTTTCTTGAGCAGGTTAACCCCAAATTGTAATATTTATTTGAATTAAAATTTTAAAAAATTGCAAATCATAAAAATGTACCCAGCAAGGAATATTAATATACTCCTTGGCAATAAGTGTAATGTGTTAGATTCACAAGCTGGAGGATACATCAAAAACGCTGTTTTATTTAAACACTGAGGAAACACTAGAAGATAACTTCTGGAAACAACACGCTGAACACAACCAATGCCAGACAATAAACAAAGGAAAACTCAGGGCTTGAATACGTGAAGAGAAATGGAACAGATGTGGGGACTAATTAATAACGATAGAAACTAACTAGAGAACTCAGGTGGGCATAACAGGAACACTAAACCAAAACAGAACATAACCAGATATACACGTGACAGAACTCCCCCCTCCTGGAAGGTGCGTCCTCTCACCGTAGAACAGTCCAACACATTCAGGAAGGTGGGGCTCTGGAGAAGGACACAGAAAAGGCAGAGAGCAGGAAACCAAGGGAGATGACAGATGGAGATGATGGTGGAACGAGACAGGCAGGGATCCAGAGTCCATCCAGGAAGGAGGCCCACGGTGGAGTCGAGGGAGGAGCCATGGTGGAGATGCCTTCCACAACACCAAGGAGACTAGCGATGGAAGCAGAGTCGCTGGAGGTGGAGACCCAGGTGGACCGGGGAGACACAGAGGCAGAGTGACACTGAAGGCGAGAGGCAGGATCCCGGAAGACTGCGGTGGAGCCAGAGTGATGGAGGACAAAGGCAGAGCCAGAGGGAAGTAGGAGTGCGACTGAGAAAAAGAGATGGAGGGGCGCGGCAAAGCCGGAGGAGTGGAATCCTGTAGCAGAGGCAGGTTAACGACTGATCAAGGGGGAGTCAGAGGGACAAAAGAGCCTAGTGGATCAAGTGGGATGATGGGCCACAGTGGAGCCAAGGGCACATGGAGCCAAGGCAAAGCTGATGGGTCGGAGGGCCAAGGTGGAGTCTGGTGTTCAGTGGCTGGAGGTGGAGACAGGGGATCCTCATGCCAAGGCGGAACTGGAGACTGGAAGGCCCGAGGAGAATCAGAGCACCCGGATGGAGCTGACTGAGGATGAACTGAGGGACTGAAAGTAACCAGAGGATGCAAGGCTGAGAAACAGGCAGTGTCTGAAGAGGAGGTGAGAGAGGGAGGCTGGGCGGGAACACAGGAGATTCTGAGCTGGGCGGGATCAGTCAGGATGAAGGAGATTCAGGAGACGCAGGAGACACTGGAGGTTGAGGAGATGTAGGAGATAATAAGCTGAGCGGAACCAGTGGGGACGCTGGAGATCAGGAGACGTAGGACTAAGCAGGGCGGAACCAGAGGAGATGAGAGAAATGGGGGATCAAAGTCTTCCAGAATATTGAATGATAGTTCAGAGGCCAGAATCAGCTCACTGTCAGGGGCAGGAGTGTGGGCAGGGCACTCCACCAGAACTCCCTCAGGGATGGGCACTGTTACCGGCTTGCGCACCTGGTCAGACTCATCATTGAGCTCCAGGCCAATGAAGGGCTTAGGCATCATCTCGGGCACTGACATCATGGCAGGCTCAGGATCCGTGTCTGTGGTGGGCTCAGAAAACAGCTCAGTGAAGTGCAGGGAAGGCAGCTGGCTGGACTCTGGATTTGAAGTGGGACTGGTAAAATCCACCTCTGCAAGGCAATTGTTGTTCACCAGCATCCACTTCACGGAAGCAGTGAAATTCTTCCGCCGACCGGTCAGCAGATGCATGGTCCAGATAGTGAGTTTGGCATGCCAAATCCAATAAGTCTCTGGTGTGGGAACATTCTTCCTGGAAAGGGAGTCAGACAGCGGGTAGGTCCATGGTTGAAGATAACAAATAAGAGAGAGAGAGAGAGGGAGGACTTCTCTAGGTCTGGTATTCTGTAATATGTTAGATACACAAGCCAGTGTTTGTATTAGATACACAAACACTGAGGCAACACTAAGAGATAACTTTATGACACAACCAATACTGGACAATGAACAAAGGAAAACTCATGGTTTAAATTCATGAGAAGAAACGTAACGTGTACAACCATAGAAATTAAAAACAGAACTCAGGCTGGCACGACAGGAGCAAAACACTGAATCAAAGTAAACCAAAAAAGAACATAACCAGATATACACGTGACAGTAAGTTATTGGAAATCAAATATAGAAGACGTCACATGACACTGTGAGTAAAATGAGAAGTTTTCTTATTTGAACCTATTTTTCTGGGGTATTTAGGATGAAGAAATATAGATAATCTTGACTTAAACTTTTTGATTCATTGTTTTGACCTCAAGACTTTAAAAAGAAAATGGCAAAAACTCTAATTTAAGAGACATAAAGACATTTTCAAGCAAGTGCACAAAACATATGTAAGAATATAGTATTTGTCTAAAGGATAAAATATATTTCTGAAGAGAGTGTTAGAAATAATAATATGACATAAATATTACATCATTTTACTAAAAATGAAACATAAAAAAATAATTTACACATTAAGTGAATACGATCATATTAGTAATTTAAATGTTAGTACATAGTAGTTAAAGGCACTTTAATGTGGTTCCAGTATTTCATACAATGTTTTGTCTGTGACTTGCTCCAGTTCAACATGTGAATCATTTAATTAGATCACAGAAACATTGCAAACAGTGCAGTACAGTACAAAATTACTACCCATGTACTTACAGCAATACTAAAATTGCAGCATACATAAACAGACCAGTCTGTGTAACTCCATGAAATTCACCAGTACTGTGGTTTTCTCTGAAGTGATTTATGCAAAGTTGTCTGACATGTTAATGCTGGCTGCACAGACGCAGATAGAGAGGAAGTATAAGAGACAATGACGAGGGTGTGTTCTTCATAGCACCACCCTTCACTGCGCAGAGTGTGTCAGCAAGTACTTTAGTCTGAGAGTATATAACAGGTGAGGTACATCTCTAGAGAGTTCAGAAAAGTACAAAGACTCGTGGAGAATCATAGCATTGTAAGAACCATACCGGTTCAGAGCCAACACACAGGTATACTTCCGTTTATCCAGCACATGAAACAGCACTGAACATGTGGACTTTGTTACTTGTAGTATTTGCTACTGGATCACCAGTTCTACTTCAGGCAGCCCCGGTTCAGGGTGAGTGATGGTGAATGTGTTACTTATTTATTTCAGAGGTGCTTTTGGTGGCGGGTGTCTTTCCATACTGTATAGTCTTGGTCAAGGCGCATTTACAATTGCAGGATGAGGTCATACTTGTGATACTGATATGACAGTGGTAGTGAGACTGCAACAAAGGCTATGGTTATAAAGTTCATCATTAATATGAAGAGACAATTTCAGCTGACCTCTGCTGTTATCTGTGAGATTTGAAAGATAGGGGAAATGAATCACAGAGGAAAACAAAAAGTTCCTGCACATTTCCACTAATAATCATTCTATCGTAAATGCTTATCGTAAGTGAATTTACGCATCATTGTAATGTACATTATAAAAGTGTATATTTAAATTGAGATTTGCTAAAAAAATACATTTAACAGTGTACTTAAATGATTAGTGTAATTAAAGTTTCACTTCAAGTGACTGTTAGATGCTAGCAAAAGTAATCGTAAGGATCAGCTGAATGTAAATAAAGATTTTTGTAGGCTATCTTGTTTTGCCTCGTTTAGTTTAGTGCATTGACGTTGTTCTCAGTAGATACATTTCAGATGATATATACTAAGATAAAGGCCTAAGTCTGTATTACATAAACGTCATATCTTTATGGACGTAATTAAGATCTGACAGGTGTTAACTGATGCAGATAAGATTCCAGAGTAATGAACTTTCTGCAGTATAGCCCATGGCTTAAGTTTATTGTACACATACTACATTCACTCAGCTTCTCGAGTTATTTAATCTCGTGTGACTCCTCTCTCAGATTTTAACGTCACTGCAAAAATTGTTTTCTTACTCAGGATTTTCTCTTGTTTTCCAGTACAAATCTAAACATTCTTAAAGATACAAAACGACATAAGATTTTCACATTTCAGTGAGTTTTTAATTAAAAAAAAAGTCAACTCATTTTGTTTTGTTTTTTTTAATAGCCACTTTCAAGCCAGTCTGGAAATCAAGTCCAAAATAGTGTCTCAATCCATCTAGTGCCAGTTTATAGTCACATTAATCTCTCTTTTGCCCTCTTCTGCGCACTTTATATCATTTGTTCCACTAATTGATGTCTTTTAAATTGTATGCTGGTCCAAACATGTTATTTTGAGACAAGAACGAGAGGTCATTTACAAAGTCGGTGGATTACAGATGCCCTAGATGTGTTACAGATGTGCTCACGTCTGCACATGCAATGAATCATTAAGAGATTTATCTAATGATACCTCATGCTAAATTGCTCATCCGTTACACGCACATCTGGCCCTCATTTTAAAACGAATCATTAGTGTGATTATACAAGGAAAACAAAGAATGAATTAAGATTTCTGACTTTGAATATTCACATTAGTGTCCCTTTTGGCAGGTTCCGGTGGCAGATGCGGCTTTGCCGCTGTTGTTCATGTTGAGGGAACCAGCCGTTACTCTCTTACTTTCCAACAGGGTTTGGAATTGTGTCAGAGTTTAGGTTACAAACTCGCAACACAGGAACAGGTCAATGACGCTTATAAAAAAGGCTTGAGAACATGCAGGTAAAGAAAGCAGGCTGTGCACAATAGCCTTAGCCTAGAGCTAAATAACATGTTGAGACATAAATGCACTTCTTTTGATATTAGCTAATGGCAGTACTTAATTTTTAAATGAACCCCACACCTTTGTTTAGATACGGCTGGATAGATGGACAAAATGTCATGTTCCTCCCACACGTTAATGGTCCAAACTGTGACTCCAGTTCCACCGAGATCACCTTCCATCCTGAAGCGGCAGAATATCTTTCCGATGTCTACTGCTTTAACCCGTCATGTGAGAGTATAAAAACGCAGGGTATTTTACTGAGAAACACTATAAAAACAAACATGCTTCAAACAGGTTTTGTCTTACTGACTTTTCATTTCCCTCTAATAAAGATACATCACTAAACTGTGAAGATACTGGTAAATCTAACTCTGAGGGCTTAACCAATCGAAATACAGCCACAGCAAGTACGTTCCCTCTGTTCCCTGCAGTAGAATTATATTTCAATATCATGTGCTTTATTGCCTTAAATTGCTTTTGATGCAGTCACTTTACCTTTTGAGTTGAGGGGTGTGTATTTGGAAGAAGCAAGACATGCAGCAGACATACACTTCATTGTTCATTATCCAACCACACCTAATCCAAAGCATTAGTCATATCTCTGTGACCTCACGCATTTTTTACGCACCTGCAGTACCACAATGAAGGAGGAACAAAAAGTTGCTGATTGTATCTGAATACTCAGGAAACGAATCCTTGGTCATTATTGTCTCTTGTTTAACCATTCACTCACAGTAGAAGAGTATCTGCATGGTTAACGTAACATTCCACTCCTTTATTTTGCTTTGGCATCAGCACAGAAATGCAAAACGGTGATTTAACATTTAAATATTTGAGCTTTTTTTGAAGTAATCCTTTATCTGTTTTCTCACAAAGATGAAAAAACACACGAAGACATTCTTACAGAGGTCGAGACTGAAGGCTTTCTACTAGATATGGAGGAGATAATGGGAAGAGTAAAAAGAGAATCTTCTGCCCCCAAAACGGACGAGAAACCCCCTGTGCCTGCCTTGGAGGAACCCTCTACAACGACACACGACGAAGACAGCAAAGGCCCTACAAGCAAGCCCCGTTTTGGGAAGAGCTCGTCCTCTGTTACTCCTCGTGTTTTGTTCTTTGATACAGAGGGCAGTGGATCAGGATCAGAAAATGAGACATTGTTTGCACAACCTGAGCCTAGTCAATTCACAACAACAGCGACTGCCACAGAGGCAGCTCAGAGTACATCAATGCCAGACGAAATAGAGAAGAATCCAATTCATGGAAAGAAAACTCGAATCTTGGACAAAAGTCGTGAAGGTAAATATCTTTACAAATCCTGACGCTTCTATATTGGATATTGTTTGGGTTGGCTGGGGATCATAAAGGCCAACATAGTGTCAGTGAGACAATTGTGTGGCCTGGTCTATTTGGAAGCCTGTTCCACTTCAGAGGGGGGAAAAAATCATTGCAATTTTATATCACACAATTTCTCATTCTGACTTAATATTTCATGAGTATATTTCAACTTTCTCTCACAAACATACAATTTTGAGAAATGAAGTCGCAATTGGGAGTTATTAAGTCAGAATTACATGATATAAAGTCAGAATCGCGAGATATAAACTCACAATTGCAAGATCACTTTTTTCTTGGAGACTTTTAAACTCACTTTTTTTCTCAGAATTGCGTGATATAAACTCACAATTGCGAGAAAAAGTCAGAATTGCAAGATTTCTCGCGAATGCAGGTTTGTATCTCGCAGTTCAAACTCAGAATTGCATGATGACTTCAGTCAGAATTACGTGATATAAAGTCAGAATTGCAAGATATAAGCTTAATTGCGAGTTATAAAGTCCGAATTGTGAGATATAAACTCACAATTCTGACTTTTTCTCAAAATTGCGTAATATAAACTCACAATTGTGAGAGAAAGTCAGAATTGTAAGATAAAACCTTTTTTCTTGGATATGCGAGTTTGTATCTCGCAATTCTAACTTTTCTCTCAGAATTGCGTGATATAAACTCGCAATTGCGAGTTATAAAGTCAGAATTACAAGATTTGAACTCAGAATTGTGTGATATAAAGTCAGAATTGTGTGATATAAACAATTTTGTCTTTTTTTCTCAGAATTGCATGATATAAACTCAGTTGCTAGTTATAAAGTCGGAATTGCGTAATATTAAGTCAGAATTGTGAGATATAAACTCGCGAGTGGTGAGTTTATGTCTCAATTTCTGGCTTAATAACTCGCAACTGCGTGCTATAAAGTCAGAACTGTGCGATGTAAACTCGCAATTGCGAGAAAAAAAACAGAATTGTGAAATAAAGTCGCAATTACCTTTTCTATTTTTTTACTCATTGGCAGAAATGGGCTCCCATAGTCCTGCTGTAACGAGCTCGAGAAATAAAGCGGCAGACATGCATGGGCTTAGAATAAACAGACAATGTCGTCCCTGATATGGACGCTAATATATTTATCTTTATAGTTATTGTTCTTGGTATGAATGGGCCTTTAGCCAAAAACATGCTTCCACAGGAGTTGACGACATAACAAAAAGCTACATTTGAAATTATATTAAGATTTAATATCATGTGGTACATAACGTTTGTTTCATATGTTGATGTAAATTTTTGTAATGATGTTAATGCATAATACAGTATGTTAAGTCATCAAGTCTCATTACAGATGCATCTTCTCCAGACATAACGAATGGGGAAAAATTGCCTCCATCTGCACCCATTCACGAGGAGAATGGACCATCTAGTAAGTTCTTGTGACTGCACTGTACATGCCACCAGTTGCTTGACTTTTTATTCAACTGACATAATGTAAATCTGTCAATTTACAATTTTCTCCCTTCTACAGCTTGGCTGATAATCTTTGCATTCTGTGTTGTTGTTGGAGCCATAGTATGCATACTTGCTGCTATTGCTACTAGAGACAAGTAAGTTTGCTTGTTAGATTTCTTTCATTGAGTGAATTTAACACATGCATCAGCCATCGCGGCCCAAATTCAGTTTACTGAATGTAAGTCTTTACCTAGGTGGTACGGACCGAGACAGAGCAGAAACATCACGACTGAAGAGCACACGAAAGACTACAGTAAATCAGAAACACTGCCACTGTCACAGAAAGAACAGGAGATAGTGGCACTGATGAGTGTCACGAAGCTGCAGAATGGTCAAAAGGAGGACAGTACTGCTGCCAGTCTGGATGAATGTGAGAAAGAGTATTTAATGTAAATATTTGAAATTCTGCATATTGTGTATTAACAGGTTTCAACTCTTCCGTACTTTTTATTTGCACTAGTGATGTTTTTTCTGCTCAGAGTCCAATTTTTAATTCAGTTGCTTCAGAATTAAAAAAAAAATGCTTCTTGTATTTCACATTTCTTTTTTAATCTAAAGTATTATTTTTTTTTTTCTCAATAATAAAAAATGCTTATTATCTCTTATTGAGTGATGGTTAAAAATGATATGGTGAGAAAACATTTTTATACTGGTTTTCATCTGTTTGTAAGTACTATGTACTGTGTGAGATATGATGCATTTTTGAATGTTAAACATTGCCCTGTCTTTTATAAATAGAGAAACCCTATGCAGTTTGTAATGCAATGAAACAATTGTAAATCTTTCAGTTTATTAAATTACCCATAAAGATGTAATTTTGTCAGCTCTTTGTCAGCAACATTTATGGTGGGAAGAGTCTTTCAATAAAACATGAAATTTGAACAAGGTATGGAAATTTCAACTAACTAATGAACTGACTAACACTAACTAACTAATTACAGTTGAGGTCAAAAGTTTACTCCCCCTCCCACCCNCCCCCCCCCCCCCCCCCCCCTTTTAGATTCTGCAAAAAGTTAATTATTTTACCAAAATAAGAGGGATCATACAAAATGCATGTTTTTGTTTATTTAGTACTGGCCTGAATAAGATATTTCACATAGAAGGCGTTTACATATAGTCCACAAGAGAAAATAATAAATGTACACATCTCCATTCTGTTCAAAAGTTTTCACCCCCCAGCTCTTAATGCATTGTGTTTTCTTCTGAAGCATCAGTGAGCGTGTGAACCTTCTGTGTAACTTGCATATGAGTCCCTCAGTTGTCCTCAGTGTAAAAAGATGGATCTCAAAATCATACAGTCATTGTTGGAAAGGGTTCAAATACACAAAAATGCTGGA
>JAHKKF010527581.1:0-13112 GCA_019740295.1 Labeo calbasu | reverse complement strand
GATCCCAAATGCGGTTGTAAATGATCCCAGCTGAGGAAGAAGGGTCTTATCTAGCGAAACGATCGGTTATTTTCATTAAAAAAATACAATTTAAATACTTTTTGATCTCAAATGCTCGTCTTGCCTTTCTCTCCCTGAATTCTGTGTATTCTGACTCAAGACAGTTAGGCTATGTCAACAAACTCTGACCTTATTTTCTCCCTCAACTTCAAAATCATTTCAAAATCATCCTACATCACCACAGAGGTTCCAACTCAGTCTTTGCAAATTGAACATGCGAAGAAGATCAAACACCCTTAACAAAAAAGGTAAAACAGCGATATAGGATGATTTTGAAGTTGAGGGAGAACATGAGATGGGAGTTTTTCAACATACCTTAACTGTCATGAACCGGAACAAAAACCAGGCAGAGTAAGACAAGACGAGCGTCTGGCATTAAAAAGTATATAAATTGTATTATTTTTCTGAAAATAACTGATCGTTACACTAGATAAGACCCTTCTTACTCGGCTGGGATCGTTTACAACCACATTTGGGAACCTTTAAAAGTTCAAAATCATCAGTCCATTATATGGAGAAAAATGCTGAAAAGTTTTCCTCAAAAAACAGAATTTCTTTACAACTGAAGAAAGAAAGACATGAACATCGTGGATGACAAGTAGGTCAGTAAATTATCTGTAAATTGTTGTTCTGAAAGTGGAATTCTCCTTTAAGCCAGCAATATTAATTTTCATTCATTAAAACAACCCAGCATGTTGGGTCAAAGATTTAACACAGCTGGCTGGGTTAAAATAACCCATGTTTTTTTAGAGTGTAGATTCGTAATAGTGAATGAAAGTAGGCAGGAGCTGAGCCTGTTCTACATGCAAGCATCAATGTCTTGAACTTGATGCGAGCCTCAACGATAGCCACTGCAGGGAGATAAGGAGAGGTGTAACATGGTCCCTTTTGGGTTCGTTCAAGACCAGTCGTGCCGCTACATTCTGAATCATCTGTAAAAGTTTGATTTTGGATGATCGAAATCCAGCCAGGAGTGCATTGCAGTAGTCCAGCCAAGAAATGACAAGGGCCTGGGCAAGAAGTTGTGTAGCATGCTCTTAAAAACAAAGGTGCTTCACAATTCCATAGAAGAACCTTTTTTTGTCTAAATGGTTCCATGAAGAACCTTTGACATCTGAGGAACCTTTCTGTTTCACAAAAGGTTCTTTGTGGTGAAAGAAGGTTCTTCAGATTATAAAAAGGTAAGAAAGAGATGGTTCTTTAAAGAGTCTTTGACTGAATGTTTTTTTGTGGAACCCAAAATGGTTCTTCTGTGGCATCGCTGTGAAGAACCTTATAAAGCACCTTTATTTTTAAGAGTGTAGGAAGGGCCTGATCTTTCTGATTTTGTGCAATGCAAATCTGCAAGATAGAGCAGTTTTTGCAATGTGGTCTTTGAAAGTCAGCTAATCAAAGATTACACCAAGACCAGACTTAATGGGGTAATTGTTGAAATTGTTGATGAACCTAACCTAACCTAACCTAGGTCATATGGGTTTGGAACGACATGAGGGTAAATAATTAATGACAGAATTTTAATTTAAGTATTTTTGGGGGGAATCTGTACTTTGCTTGAGTTCTGTTAAAACCAAATATTTTACTCCATTACAATTTATGATCAATTAAAAACTACATGTCGTATGTCATCAAGACTTAAATCTTTCCTCAATGGTTTAAAAATAAAAATAATACACTTGGTGGATAAAGATGAGAGGCTTTTAAGTTCCAAAAATTACTAAATATAAAAGCATCATGACAGTGTAGTCCATACAAGTCACGAACTATGCCAAATGAGGGATAATATATGAAACATAGTGATATTTTTTCCTTATTCACTTGCCTGCATTTTTATAATAACCATCACAGCAGATGAATGAACTTGAGTTCACAAACAATCCTGATTACAAGTCTAAAAAACACTGTATTATGAAAATCACCATAATTTCCCTGTAAAATAATCTGCTGCTAATCTTAGCCGAAAATATTCAGGTAACATGTTTCAGGATATTGCTTTCATTTTGACGTTGGCGTGCTATAGACACAACAATGAGAAAATAGTTTTTTTTTCTTTATAAGGTTTTCATAGAAAGTTTGTTGGCATCGAAAAATACTCAGCTGAGAAAATCTCTACTGTCGCTTGTCTCCAAAAAATGATTTTTAAAAGATAAGAAAAGTGTACTTTCTGCCATTAATACTGCAGTACAATTCGGTCTGGAGGCTTTTTTTTATACTTTGACAAAAATATTTTTATGGCTAAGTACTTAATTATATCTTTTAATCAAGTAAAATTTTTGACATAGTATCTGTTACAGTTTCTCAATACATTTTGGTCCTCTGCTTGTTTCCATATTTAGCAGTATTCCTACGTTCTTTCTAAATAACATTTCACATATAGTCATTTATCACACTAAGACCGTAGAAACTAGAACTGCAACACATTTTGTTGTGGGTGGGCAATGGATTTGGATGAAATCGTCACCCTAAATGTTTCAGAAATCCCACATTAGAGGGGGGCTTCATATTCAGCAGTCAAAGAGTATTATCCTGGTTGAATAGAAATGAATGACTGCTTAGATGGAGTCACTACACTTCAGAATATGGGGCCTACAGTGTTTCCCCGCAGGCAACCCACTGAAACAGCTGTTAACTGTGATATTGAAAGCCTGTCAATCAATGTGCTGCAACAGAGTACAGGGAATTTTGTGTTAAAAAGTCACAGACGTTTTCTGTAGTTATTGACAAACTGTGCCCAGGTGGTCACATATTGGCATTTCGGCCAGTTGAGATGGAAAGGTCAAATGTCATGTGCCATCAATATGTCAAGAGAAATTACCTGAAACCTTAAAGGAAGACTGATTTTTGTGCTTAAAAACAAACAGTATAATTTACAATATTTAATCATCTGTGTCCAAACACAGTCATTTTCTATCCCTAAGCCTTGCTCCTATCTTTCTGTGGGAGCGAAACTGCGTTTGAAGCCTTTCATAATTCAGTGCAGTATGCTATATATAGATTCAGGGTTTCTTTAAGCCCAGGGGGCACAATTACTATCTGTATTCTCTTGCCAAGCAGCTTTAGCTTTGTTTTCTACACTGGTAGGGATGTCATTTACGAGATCCTCTGAGTAAGTGAGAGTCTAGCTTGACTGACACTGTTTAGAGGCCGTGTTTGGCTCAATATATCTGGATGAGTGATCAAGGCAGGTTTGGGTTTAGTACACCAATTAGACCTTTGAGAAATTGTAGCACTTCAAAAACAGCTGCTTTCTGAACCAACATTTTGTTTTTAGTTTGTTGCAGCTGAACCAAGAATTTAAAGTGTATAACTGACAGCTCAACTACTTTTTTTTTTAAATTATATGTACAATATTGTATATCTCTTGAATATTTGACACACACACACACACACATTGTGTTTCCATGTTTTATGGGGACATTCCATAGGCGTAATGGTTTTTATACTGTACAAACCGTATTTTCTATCGTCCTACACCTACCCTATACCTAAACCTAGCCCTCACAGGAGACTGTGCACACTTTTACTTTCTCAAAAAAACACAGCAGGCCGGTCCCCACAATGTCAAAAATTTCTGATTTTACTTTCCTTGTGGGGACATTTGGTCCCCACAAAGTAACAAGAACAAGTGTACACACACACACACACACACAAAATACTATTTTATTTTATTTTTGCACCCCATATTTGCAATCATGGACCCTGTGTATCTGTAAATTACTCTATAACCAAAATCACTGCTCAAAATTCTGTGTAAAGATGCAATGGTGCATAAAAGACTAAATTATGTCTGCTCTGTCCCACCTTAGCCACTAGTATCACAGTATTGTATAAAAATGCAATTGCTGTGTAAATGCATTTATACCACCTCTGAGCACAATTAGTCTGGGTAAAGACGGCTAAATGCTACTTCAGAAGCGCTTCTGTGCCACCTTTGCAATATAAATTTGGTGTAAGATTTCATTACTTGAAAATTCTATCAGCTATCTTCTGCAAAAAATACAGTTCCTTGTGGAAATCTGAGAGGGGAGATGTCTTCATTGTAATAAAAACATAAAATGGCCATAAGAAATTATATATTTAATCACTACGAAGAGAAAATGATATTAGTGACGTCTGTTCTAAATGTGTCTGTATTTGGTGATTTGAAAAATCAGATTTGTGCCTTATGCAATAAGAGAGCGAAAGAAAGGTGTCTGACTTAATGCAGATAACTAAACGCAATTTCCTTTTCCAAAATGTGAGAGATGATGTCCCAAAATTGATGGGTAACTCATTCTCAGAATTACTATTCTGTTGTATTTGTTACAAAAGATTAAAATCTACCTTGAGCAAAACCACAAAAGACACTCAGTCTAGGAATAAGAATATATTTGTACGTCGCCAATCGTATGTCTTGTTTTGTACATCCAGTATGTTAATCAGTTTCACATAAGCTAAATAATTAAATCCAATTACCATAGATTTTATGTGGTCTGGGCAAGCTATTATCTAAATCAATTCACCAGTGGTATCTTGGCCTTATTTACTCAACACTGCATTGATCCGGGAAAATGTGTTCTTTCCGATACTACATATGAATCTGTGACGATCTCCAGATTGCAGTCCCTTGGTGATTCTGTGTATGTCTTCATGAATATGCAGTTTGCTAATTAGCCTTAATTGAGAAATAAGGAGGAAATACATAGGATAGAGCCACTGGCACAGATCTTACATCAAATCTCTGCAGTGTTATCTTTAGTTGGCCTGATTGATTTCTTTTCTGGATTTCCAGATCAAGGAATATAACAGAAAAACAACACTTTACACAAACAAGGCAGAGTCTGGGAAGATGAAAACCATCTGACTACCAGTCTTTAATTATAACTCTAATGGTACACGGATCACTTAGTAGTACATCAGCAGTTCAAAGAATGACTTAAAGGGCAGGAACAGGAAAACATTTTAAATGTGATAACAAAATTCTGAAGAAAAACAAAACAACTTCATGAGCCAATATCTGCATTTTCTAAGTAGCTGTTATAGGTAAAGCTTGTAATTGCCATGCATCACTAAAATAGCCCAACACACTCTCATGTTAAACAAACAAACAAATGAACAAATTGATAAATTAACCAATATCATGGCCACAAGAGTGCTGTTGTTTCTAAAACTGGCATTCAGATCTACTGCAATATTTAGAGGGTGACTGCTTTTATGCAGCAGTTCAATAAACAGGTTAATATTGAGCAACTGTTACACGCAATAGTTAAAGGGATAGTTCACCCAAAATGAAAACTACCCAATGATTGACTCACCCTCAAGCCATCATAGGTGTATATGACTTTGTTCTTTCAGACAAATACATTTGGAGTTATATTAAAAAAATATCCTGGCTCTTCCAAGCTTTATAATGGCAGTGAATGGGTGTTGAGAGTGTGAAGTCCAATAAAGTGCATCCATCCATCATAAAAAGTGCTCCACACAGCTCCAGGCGGTTAATAAAGGCCTTCTGAACCAAAAAAAAGTGTTTTTGTAAGAAAAATATCCATATTTAAAACTTTATAAACCATATTCTCTAGCTTCTGTTAACTTGTGTACATGCATTTACATGAGAGTGGCATTCAATATAAGCCAAGAGGAGACCATTGTTTTCCATTGCTGTAAACAAAACTTGGTTCTCACCAGACTAGCATATTCGTACCTTACACTATATCCTACACTATCCGCTAGAATGCACAAGCAATAGAGATAACGGTTTAAAAAGCATTAAATATAGATATTTTTCTTATACAAATGCATCAGTTGCTTCAGAAGTCCTTTATTAACCCCTTGGTGTGTGGAGTACTTTTTATGATGGATGGATGCACTTTATTGGACTTCAAAATTTAAACAGCCATTCACTGCCATTATAAAGCTTGTATTTTTAATACAACTCCAGTTGTATTCGTCTGAAAGAAGAAAGTCATATACAGCTAGGATTGCTTGAGAGTGAGTAGGGAAACTTTTATTAATTTTGGGTGAACTATCCCTTTAAGTTAGTACTGGTTCTTAAAGAGTAGTCCTTGGGAGTGGATGTTGGGATTGTTTTCAGAGCTGCGGTTTTGTCATCTGGCACTTTAAATGCTCAAACTCTGTAAATGCTAAAGCTCTGTTGTAATTGTGGTGTGGACTACACTATTTTCGTAGCATTACAATAAATATAAAAACTTGTTGTCATTTTAGTTATCATCCTGCTGTGAATGGGCTTTAAAGCAGGGCCATGTTATCGATCCACAGAACTGAATAGGAAGTTTTATTATAGCATGAACGAATGCTTGAATGTATCCTTTTTAAGCATTCAAGGACCTGGATTTCATTTCTCAATTAATCTGTATCTATTAAAGCAGGAAAGATTATTACTTCCCTTTTGATATAGAGGTTGATGACACTGACAGTGGCGGATAATCATCTGAGTTATGGATTTTCAGCTGTGATGTATTTTAGATCAGTGCTGCAAACCGCCATACAGTTCAGTCTGTAATTTTTTTTGCAGTTACTGGGGAACGGTTGATGATGGCTCAGAGACGTTGCAGGGAAATCTGTGCAAATGAATTATGTATGCTGTTGCCTCTTGATAGGCCAAGCCAGACAAGAGTTGAGCAAGTAATTCAAAGGCTCTCTCCCTGTTGAAGCATGAAAGTAAAAGATAATTAGTGGCAGTGTCTGGAATAAACGTGATAAAGTTAAACAAGAAGTGGGCAAACACTTAGAGAGAAATAAGAAAGTATTCTGCATGAAACAATATTGACACGGCTTTCTGCTCTTTCATGCTCAGACTGCGAAATGAACAGTTGTCTGAAGGAAATCAATAAAGTGGGCGCTCATTTGTCTCAGGTAGGCCTGTTAACGATGAGAATGTTTTGAAGTAATTAGCCTATCTTACGTTAAAAGACCTGACCTTTTATCGACAAGGGCAACACTCTTTGAATACAATGCATCTGTAACTCATTTCTGGTGCCACAAAAGGAAATAGGATTTCTTTGTAGAACATTAAAACAAGACGTAAAGCAAACCTAGACTTTATTTCTCATTTAATTGGATTTTTTTCCAGCTTTGGTTTTTGATGATAGGAAACCTGTCATGATAATTTCAAGTCCCCCCCACCATTTTCTTCTCCCTATGGAAGCTCATTTCCGCCACTGAATAAAAATAAAAAAGGTTATTGCAACCTTTTATTTTACAATTTTGACTTTTTTTCCTCAGAATTGCGTGATTCAAACTCACAGTTCTGACATTTTCTCAGGATTGTGATATATAAACTCATAATTGCGAGGTATAAATATTTTTATTATAAAGTCAGTTTAGTATAAAAATGTCTTAACCCTTGTGCAACCTTTTGGACATTTTTGTCCTTTTCAGTCTTGTTTTTTGTGATCATTTCACCTGTGTTATTGCCAGCTGCACACATTTTGGCACAGGTGTGTATTTTTTATTGGAATTTTACTATTTCACCTCAATTTCCTTTAATAAATCTATTTTGCATTAGGTACAAAAAGTGTAACACTCAGATCTTAAGATCTAATTTTAAACATATTTAAAATATATATTCAAAAGTTTGGGGTCAAAAAGAAAGATTTTATGTATATATGTATGTATGCATCTATGTATTTATTTACACTTGAATGCTATGCTTTTGAACTTTTCATTAATCAAAAAAAAAAAAAAAAAAATATATATATATATATATATATATATATCACAGTATATCACAGTATATATCACAGTAAATAGTAGCCCTATATATAGTTATTTTAAATTGTAGTAATACTCAGTTATATTTTGTTTTATCAATTTCGTTACAGGACTATAAAAAGAAAGATATGTTGTATGTTTTAAGAACCCTATAAAACAGAATCTGGCACTGGCACAAACTTATGAACAATGCTGATTTTATGATTTTAGAAATGTTTTTGACTGGCCGTCAATGTGTCCAGATGGTATAGCTATGGCATCTACCACCAGGGACTAACAGGGCCATGCTAACCAGCCAAACTGTGACCTCTTGACTGTAACATCTGAGCTTGCGGCCCACCCACCGGGCCAACACAAGGAGCCCTCAGTAGAATTAGTCACTGATGAGATTCACTGAACTGTTCATTGCATCCACCTGGTTTCCATTTCCTGTTGTATTGTATGCTATGGTTTATCCTCGCACACTTTTCAGCTCTGTGTGCAATTTTGAGCATTCATCCAAATAATCATCTGCATATAAATCCAGTGTTTTCAGCTTTGTTACCTTGGTTCATACCAGGACATTTTGTACAACCATGACGTGTCAGGATTGCTGGAGTCCAGAAATAGACTGCATTTGGAGTTCAGTTTCTAATGAACGCTCTAGCTTCAGTGGGATGCCAGCTCTCTTCTCTCATTTTGTTAGTTACCCACCAGGGTACAGCAGTCTAGAGAACCACGAGATTAAACAATCAGCTCTAAACTCTTCTTTAAACAGTATGGAACTTAGTAAGGCTTATCTTGAAGAAGTAGTATTTCTAATATTTCACAATTGTTGTTATTCTCCCCGGAGCAGTTCCCCAATAAAAAACAGGCATAAAAATCTTGAGATGTCTGGTGATGCCACAGAAAAGCCTCATTTCTATAATGATAAAGTCCACGCTGGAGAGCAAACCCATGAGAAATGGAGTGAAATGAAATGAGTTTATCACAGGGCACAGACACATCGTCTATATTATTGATGTGCCATAAATCATCAGCGGAATATTTTTAATTATAGCAAGTCTCTTCCTTATTCACCGTTGTAAATACTCTGGCCTTTGAACTTTAAAGAAATAATGAGCTTTTCACAACACTATCAGAATTTCAGTCTTGCTTGGCTTGGCTTGCTTTACAGTTCAACATGCCTTGACTTTAAAGAAATAGATCAGCCAAAAATGGAAATTTGTTGAAAATGTACTCACCCTCAGGGCATCCAACATGTAGATGAGTTTGTTTCTTCATCAGAGCAGATTTTGAGAAATTTGGCATTACATAACTTATTAAAATAAGTCCATACAGCTGATAAAAACATCATAGTAATCCACAAGCTATCCACACACAACTCCAGTCCATCAGGTAACATCTTGTGAAGCAAAAGGCTTTGTGTTTGTATGATGAATCCATCCTGGCATTTAACTTTAAAACACTTTTAGCCAAAATATCATAATCCATAATAAAGCTTCCTCCAGTGAAAAAGTCCTCTCACATCAAAATCCATAGACATATTTGTGTATGACTTCTTTTTTTTTTTGTAAACAGTGCTTGATCTGTGCACATTTCTCTGCTGATTCAGAAAAGATGACTTTTTCATTGGAGAAAGCAATATTATGGATAGAGGACTAGTACTTAATAGTTTGAAGCTAAAATATTTTGATGAATAATGAAATTGTTTCTTACAAACACAAAGCTTTTTGCATCACACAATGTTAACTGATAGACTGGAGTCGTGTGGTTTACTGTGATGTTTTAATCAGCTGTTTGGACCCATTCACTGCAGAGGGACCATTGGTGAGCAAGTGATGTAATGCCAAAAAAAAAAAAAAAAAAACCCCGAAAAAACTGGATGGCCTGAGCGTCTGAGGGTGACTAAATTTCAGCAAATTTTAATTTTTGAAAAATTAACTATTGCATTAAAGGGCACCTATTATGCCCCTTTTTAATGTAATATTAGTCTTGGGTGTCTCCAACATGTGTCTGTGAAGTTTCAGCTAAAAATACTCCACTGATCATTTATTATAACATATGGAAAATTTCATTTTTGAGGCGTGTCTAAAAAAAGAGATGTTTTGGTGTGTATCGCTTTAAATGCAAATGAGCTGCATATTCCCGCCCTGTCTTTATAGAAGAGGGCGTAGCGTATACAGCTCTGATTTTGCATACCTACAGCAATAAACAGTCAGTAGAAGCAACATGACTGAGAGCGACAGAACTGGTGTTCAGTCGTACATATTTGAAGCCAAACACATCAAAAGTGGGAGGAAACAGCGCAATGTTACAGAGCTCGTGCCGCATGGCTTTTTCGACCAACCTGGGAGGACATATTTGATAATGTTTGGAGCTGTTGGAGCTGTTTGATAATGTGCGTATACAAATATGGTTAAAACGTTAGTAAAGCACTATAACGACATGACATTCACAAACCAGTCTGGAGTGAAATAATTTGTGCAGACATATTTAGGTAGATTTAAGGTGCATTACCTTACTGCGTCCTCAGTGGCTGAGATGTTGGGAGAAAATGAAGACTCTTCTGTTCAGTCTTACATCCAAACACAGAACACCGGGATTGCTCACGAGACGTTACAGCTGCTCGAGCGCAGAGAAAATGGAGGACAGCGTACAACCAAACACAGCTCGCTGAGGGCAGAAACTACGGCAATGCAGGACTGTCAGTCAGCGGCCGTGGGCGGAGCCTAAACAATGTGACATCACATTGCTTTGAGAATCAAATCTGCATGCCTAATGAGACTGATTTGGTTTAATTAGGATTAAAAAATAAGGGTGGATTTTTATCATTGTAGGGTGGTTGTGTTCACACACTGCCAATGCACATTTATGATTATATGCCATGTAAAAGTGTATTTTGCATAATAGGTGCCCTTTGAACCTTTGTCTGTTTGAAACCTACAGGTTTCTTTTAGTTACAGCATGCATCTGGCATTAAAATCTACCTGCTTTTGTTTGGTTTGGAGCTGATGAGATTTTCACAGTGTTTTTGTGAGAGTCCTAAACAACTGCTGTGGAAAGCTTTAAAGCTAAGATCTGTCTAAAGTGTTATTGCCTGTTTCAGTGAGTTTGTGATTTTCAATCATTGATGGAGAGTAAGAACCAGAGGAAGACAAGTTCATTTGCCCCGGGCCGAGAAAACTGGGCTTAGTCAAAACCGGCTAACAGCTTTCCTACAACGATAACTATTGAACGCTTTATCTCATTGTGGGAAGTCACAGCAAATCCATGTCCGTCTAGATTAGGCCTCACCGTGTAGTTACAAATTCATTTTTCACCGCTTGTCAACAAATTAAAGATAAATAACACGATGACAATATGCTGAACTTGTCGACTTGCTTAGAATGCCTTATCAGAATTGTACACCTGTTATTGTGTTTCAGAAAACCATAGCTTGTAATTATTTGTCTTGTTTAATGCCGCAAAACGTTTGGAATAGGGTTAATTCATATTTCGAGCAGCGTTCGCTAAATGCAAACACAGAATCCATTAGTGTCAGTTCACAAAACATGCTCAGCGGTGCCCTCCTTCCATTCCATTACTGCTCCAGTCTGTGGTGAATGGATTACTGGGTCTAATTCACTCAAACTTGGAGTACTGACAATCCACTCAAACTTTTGCATTTGCACATGTATTGATAAAATCTCTCTGAAAATCTCCTCCATCAAGTGCATGCATATCAATATGAAATGCTTGTTGCTGTGCAGATAATAGAAATCACATTCTCTCTGATAGAGAAGCCGTTGAGTAAATATTATCCTATGACTTAGGCATGTAATGCGGTGGTCATGCCAAAAATAGGTGCTCATTGTTTGTGTACTTTGCAAGGTTGCTTATTTCAGCTGCAACATTGCAAATTGATAGTCATCTAGAAAACGGAATGAAATGTCAACAGTGATCAGCATGATCTTGGATTATGATAGAAATGCATTAAAATGGAGGACAACACATGCAGAAAGTGTTTTTGCAGCCCGTTGGCCAGCGCAGCCACAAGAGCTCCACCGCTGTGCCAGTGGTCTCCCACTTCAGATTGTAAAGTGTTTTTGTTTTTAAATGCCTTGTCAAGTACGATATCGTAGGGGGGAGTTTGATGGATGTTTTGTTTGGAATTTTACAGCAGAAAATGAAGCAGCATTATCCGTGACAAAATTGAAATGAGCTCAGCCTACATCACAGCACAGAATGTGCAATCCCACAGCAAAATTGATAAAGAGCAAATCATTAGGATGCTGCTGGAAACTAGGCTGCACAAATACGTTCGCCGTGGTACTGCGAAGCTCACAGGTGTTTTGGGGGGCTTATCTCAACCATGATTTGATTGAAAATTTAAAGATGGAGAAGTCATTTAGTCCTATCACACAAACTGCATGTCTCATTGTGTCTTGGAAGGCGCCATCTGTGCTCGTTGTTAGTGGAGGACGTAAAAGCATTACGATGGTGTTTGTAGCCTACTTGAAATCCTTAGGGGTTTGAGATTCATGTGGGGCGCACTTACTTTTGGAAGGTTTTTAAAAATTTATGTACCATGTACCATTTATAATGTTCAAATGATGAAAACAAACAAATGTAACATTCTCCACACTACACTCTCATAAAAAAAGTACAAAAGCTGTCACTCGGACGGTATCCTTTTAAAAGCCCTGCTGAAAAAAAACCACTACAGTTACCATTACAAACCATCAACTTTTAACCGTTAAAATAATTAAAAATGGTTTTCTGTAGTGTTTCGGGACATATTTCATTAGGATTTAGGATTTTAACAAGCCACCAATAGAAGGTGACCAATCAACAGTAGATACCCACAGGGTCCATTACAGTTTTCATTAAAATCAATAAAAGTCCCATTAAAACTATTACAAATTCAGTGATGGTTTTTATTGTTTTTTTCTGCAGGGAGGTAAATCATTGTACCTTATTCCCGAAAGGATACCACTTGATGGTACATATTATAAGTACACAGTAGATATTAGTACCTAAATTATACATATTAGTACCTTTTGAAAGGGTAAAAAATGCACAAAGCTGTCACTGATGTACAAAAACCTAAAGGTAGGTCTTTGTACCTTATATTTACCCCTAAATATACCTTGAAGGTACATAATATTTACAAGGACAAACATTAGGCTGCTCCTTGCTGAATCTGTTTCATAAAGCATTCATCATTTTGTCAAACCATTTGTCAAACTTAACACTTTTCCCTTAAAGGGGTCATCGCATACACATTTCATTTTTACATGTTGTTTGAACATTAATGTGTGTTGGCAGTGTATGTACAAATCTACCCTATAATGATAAAAATCCATGCAGTGGTTTTTAATTAA
>JAHKKF010527580.1:0-11396 GCA_019740295.1 Labeo calbasu | reverse complement strand
CCCTCACTTGGGGTCTTTATAGACATCTGAAGTTCAATAGTGTTATATATCTACAAAACGCTGCATATTTTCATATGTGGTGTGGATATAATAGCTATGGGATGTCCTGTATAAGAATTGGTCAATGTATTTTCTGCTTAGGTCTTTAAAGGATTCTGAAGTGGAATAATGTAACATTTTTTCAAATGCTGCACTAAAATGTTTTTATATATGGTGTGCATATAGTATGCTATATGGTCCCCTGTTTAATTTCAAAGCAGACATTAAATCTCTTTTTATAACAATGCATTCAAGAGTAACTTCTACTGAGGCATTTTACACTTTATATACACTTTATTTTTGAATACAGATAGTTCTGCTATAAACATATATACATAAAATTGACAATAATTTTACAAGCAATGTACAATGATTTAAAACTGTGATATTTAAAGAAAAAACAGAGAAAAACATTATTTAAATGAACACACATTGTACAATACATAATAAGGATAACAAAGTAGAAGTACAACAAAAATCTCAAAACATGACATCCAGTTATAGTTTTTCAAGTCTGGGCACATCAATGTCTGGGCGAATTCTTGCTCTGTTCTGTTCTAGAAATTACCATACACACAAAGTAGACATTTTGGGGACAGCTTCAGTCAGGGACAGGACACCAAAAACAAACAAACAAAAAACAAACAAAAAAATAGATGGTCATTCTTTTATTTAAAAAAAAAAAAAAAATGGAACTATGAGACAAGGTAACAAAGTCACATTGTAATGTTATTCAACCACAAGCGGAAGCAGACATTGCACGAGGCAACAAACAAAGGTTACTGTTTTCTAATTAGAAATTTGACGTCCTCCACCAGGGGTGCTTGAAAGCAGAATCAGTCAATGAGGAACAGAGAGTTCAGAATTTGTTTTGTACTACAGTTTGTATTAACTCAATAAATATGAAACTATATTTAGTCCACAGAATTCCACATTATAGACAAAACAGAAATTCTTCTTAATAATCTTTGCAAGAGTACACATGCTGCAAAATGTTCAGAAACAAAGAAATTCTGTTTGATAGAACTGATTGTTTTAAGAAACTTTCTACAACTGTTGGATGTACATAGTTATGTTCAAATTAGACAAAAGGATTGATTTGACATTTGTTTGCATCACACTGTTAATGCTACTTTACTTTCAGCAGAGAGATTTCTGCGTCTGACTGCCAGTGTGGTTACAGCAACAATAAAGCATATGACCATAGTTACCGCACACAGAGAAATGACAAGAACTGTCAAATTCATGCCTGGGTTTGATATTCCTGGAGGTCTTGGGTTTGATATTCCTGGAGGTCTTGGGTTTGATATTCCTGGAGGTCTTGGGCTTGATATTCCTGGAGGTTTTGGGTTTGATATTACTGGAGGTATTGGAGCAGGGAGGATCTTTGAAGCTTGAGCAATGTTGGAGGTTTCCGATTTTGCATTTTGTTTATCTTCTGACTGAACCGCAAAGAAAAGTATGGTGCCATTTTGAATTGGGAAACTGAAATTGAATGAATGCTGTTCAACTAATCCAGCCTCCTGGGGTGAGACACCAGATGTGTTGACTGCATGGCTATTGCTGAAGTTGTTTCGAAGCATATTGAGGTCAAAGCTCCACCTGATCTCATAGGATTTAGCTTAAAGAGAAACACATATGCCATGCAAGGCAATTAAAGATACAACATTTCATTACGGAATTTTAATACAACATTATTTTTGTCAGCGAAGATGTTAAACAAATGAAAAACCTTTTAAATACTGGTATAGTAACTATGTGTTACCTGTGCCTTGGTCTAGGTCCTCACCAGGAGCTGTCCAGCTGAGAAGCACAGTGTCCTCCTGGATCTCAGCACTCAGATCTGTGATTCTGTTAGGAGGGAAATTTGGTGGAGGGCCTGAAAGAGTCACCACAAAACTCTCTCCGGTGGCTGTTCTGGTGAAGTTTTCAACCTCAAGTGGTTCCTCAGAAACTGGGGGCTTTGGAGGGTGCAGCTCCACTACACCTGAAATTAGAGGAACCAAATTCCACCAATTTTATTTTTTTTTTCCCTGAATGTTTTCCTCCACACAGCTTCATAGTTAATTGTATTACCATTTCTACAACTGTTACATTTATACATGTATACAACTTGATCTGACAATTTACCGTTTACCACATATCCAGGTACGTATGGTGCGCCACTCTTTTTTTGGGCAGCAAATCTGGTTTGTCTTTCTTGATTCTTCACTCTTACTTTCAAGCTGCTTCTCCCATTTTCCAGCTGTATAAAATATCTGGAATAGATTCCATCACCTTTGAAAACATCAGCTCCTGGAAAAGATGGATCTCTGATTTATTTCTGATATATCTTTATATATATATATATTTTTTTTTTTTTTTTTTTTTTTAAATGTATTTATGTATGTATGCATGCATCTATGTATGTATGTATGTATGTATGTATGTATTTATTTATTTATTTATTTATTTATTTATTTATTTATTATTTCATTTTGGGTAATTTACCTGCTCCATTGTCCAGGAGTTGTAATGTACGTACAGACCCAGTTTCTGACTCCAGCGTAGCCCACACTTCAGCATTTATTACAGGTCTGTAATTCTTTCTAACATCAGCAAACACTACCATGGGTTTAGTGCCATCACTGGACTGCTGGTTCATGTGTGCTTTGACAATGATAGGAGGAACATCATCACGTGAAGCTTGACTCGTTACTGTTATAGTCAAAGCCTG
This sequence comes from Labeo calbasu, assembly GCA_019740295.1. NCBI lineage: Eukaryota > Metazoa > Chordata > Actinopteri > Cypriniformes > Cyprinidae > Labeo > Labeo calbasu. The sequence continues at coordinate 8,641 of JAHKKF010527580.1, read as the reverse complement.
AAGTATTGTAGTTTGGATACTGTACTTCCAGTCCCCAGGCTACCAAACGAAAGAAAATAAAAGCAGATCAATATGGATTTACTGTAAATGTATCAGCTGAATCATCAGTATTAAAGTCATTAGTCTGAATTGTTGTTGAATGTTTATCTAAAACTCTTGACGATAATACATTTACATATTTATGATCTGAGCTATAAACTTAATAAATAACTGGTTCATAAAGGTTGTCATACCTCTGCAGTTCCTGGAATGTTTAAAGTGACTGTTTTCAGTGATCTATCATGAATCATATTTGTCTGAGTGTAGATTAAGCCACTTGGTGACAGTATGTAAATACTAGGAAAACGTATTCCGTAGATTATTACAAAGCTGGTTTTGTTCCCAACAGTCTGATCCACTGATACTGTCCCATTGAACCAATCAGATGTTGTTATTCCAGCACTCTCCAGCTAAAGGAATAATAAAAATGATTATGATTAAAATACTCATAATATTGATGACACTCTCAGAATAATAAATGTATTGTGTGATCACTTGTCAAACCTGAACTGGTTCTTTTGTGTAATCTCCAGTTGATAATGTAAGCGAAGCAAATGCGTCCATTAACTGGTTAGATGTGATCTTATCACTGGGTGCTAAAAATATTCCCCCTGTTTTTAACATGGCATATTTTTGCATTAAATAATAATTAATAATTATATGATATACACTGAGACATATACAGTAAGTTACTTATTGTGCTCATATCACATACCAGTTTGGTTTGCCATTTTTTCCAGTACAGAATCTGCTTTGTTGCCAAAAGCTAGTGTATGTATAATGGCACCGCTTTCTATTGCGTTTGGAGCACAACTGCGAATGTCATCCGTTGCCTCACCATCTGTCAAAAAAATGAGTTCATCTCCTAATACATTACCATTGTCCCCTCGAAGTACCTGAAGAAAAAAGGATCAATGACATAGAACAAACTGTATACTTCATATATCACAAACATCTATACTAAAAATCCATACTTGTACAATTAATATGGTACCTGTAAGCCTTGACTAAGGCCCAAGCACATGTTTGTCCATCCATCTGCTACGTTTGGCAACAATTTGATCAGATTCTCTCTTGTGGTGTCGCTGTCAATAGTAGTCAAGGGACTCCGAGTAGAAGCAGAAGTACTAAAGGTTACAATTCCAACCCTGGCTTGATCCTCAATGTAGTTCCGCAGAAAATGTGTGGCAGCCTGTTGCTGTTGAAGAATTCTAGGACCCTAGAATAGGGGTGAACAAAAAAAAATGTTTTTAACAGTTTCAAAATTATTTATTACATTTATTTTAAAGTATTAGTGACATGAAAAGGTTATCATGGTAGCATCTTTGTTTTCAAATGAAGTTAATGTCTGTTATTAAGTACCCGCATGCTTCCTGAGACATCAAGGATGAGGCAAACAACCCGTTTCTTTCGCTGCACAACTTGGAAAGACGGTGGTGGTGGAGGGATCTTCGGTGGTTTCAGAGAACGAAGTGCATCTTTATCCACAGAATCCTCAAATATTACAGTCCATGTTGCTTTGCCACATTTTATATTTTGCATGTTTGGAGCTTCATAATTGTGCTCATTTTCTTGACAAAATGCAGTTACCTGAAAATAGGGATTTCTTTTATAAATGAGATATAAATGCCACCAAATACTCCAAGATGGGCCCAGTTTCTCTCTCTCTCTCTCTCTCTCTCTCTCTCTCTCTCTCTCTTACTATAAATACTATACAACACAATTCTATGTCAAGCACCCACATGCAGTAATTATGTATGAACATTAATTTAACAGCAAAACCAATGTAAACAAATGTGCAAAAGTGAACCAAACAAAAATCAGGTACTGCAAAGTGCCTGTAATGCATAAACAAATATGAATATAAATAATGACTACATATATCTACACCTTAAAAAGCATATCATGTCTGAGTTATCTTTGTTAGTGTGTAGATTAATTGAGTCTAAATCATATCTGGACTACAATGGACTGCATCTTGAATAAATCATGCAGATTATGCAGTGCATCTGTTTCTTGTTTCACTCTTTGTAGCTTATTTTATTCATGCTGGTGCATTTGTTCTCTCTTTAGACCTGTGGTATTTTGGTGAGCACATCTTTTAAAATGTTGTGACGGCTGCCACCGTCATTCTACTACTATAGTCAGTTTGTAGTTTTATTTTTTCTGTTAGTTTGCCCTTCATTGTTCTCAGGTGTTTCTTGTCTGTCAGTTACTATACATAACACCCCTGTTTTTCCCTTGTTCATTTGTCAATCGATGTTGTTTCAACTGTAGTTGCTCTTGTTTCGAAGTACCTGGTTGGATTTTGTTCCTGGTTTCCCTGTGCTTATTACTTTGTTTAACTTATTTTCCTTAATAACCCACTTTTGCACTTGGATATGCCTCCTCTCACTTTTCTTTTTGCCCTAGTGTAACAGAACAACTGACCAAATTATGGATCCGGCAGTCAGGTTAGCCCAGTTAGTCATTCCTTCCAGGACCACACCAGAAACTGTTTGAACATTACTTATCTTACTGACCTCTTATTGCTTTCTTCATTTATTTCTATTGCCATGGACTAAATACTAATTTCCAGACACAACTTTCCTGTGATTGTCCTCGAGGGTCATTGTTTGAGTTTTTGAATTATGTGGGAGTGGGGGAAGGCTATGCACCTCAGGCTCCAGTGGTCATGGAGTTTGGCCCACCATGAGTTCCAGTGCTCAAAATCTGGTGGCCCCAAGTAGTGGTTTCAGCAACTCCAAATCTGGCAGTAACATATCCTTGTCCATGACAGGACAAGCAGAGGTTTCAGAGACCACTTCTCTGAAACCTCTGCCTGTCCTGTCATGGCCAAGGAGGCTGCTGTTACGGCTATAGCTTCAGCTCCACCGTGATTTTAGCTCCGATTTTAGAGCTCTTCTCTGCCTTGGTGGCCTTCAGATTTGCCCTGGTTCTCTGCTTCCTCGTGGACTCTTGTTTATTTATTTATTTATTTGATCATCTGGAATCTATGGAAACACATTTCCATCACTGAATATAAAAAAAAGGTAATTATGACTTTATCTCACAATTCGTCCTTTTTTCCCTCACAACTGTGAGTTTACATTTGAATTATTATTTTTTTTTTTTTCTCAAAATTGTGACATACAAACTCGAAATTGTGAGTCATAAAGTCAGAATTGTGGGATATAAAGTTGTTTCCAGTTCTGCCACTGAATAAAAAACAACAACAACAACAAAAAAAATCTCACAACAAAAAAAGCGCAAAATTGCAAGAAAAAAGGCAGAATTGTGAGATACAATTTTATTCAGTGGTGGAAACTGGCTTCCATAGGAATTTGCTTCTTTTGTAGTCAGTTTGTAGTTTTCCTGTTCCCCTGTGTTTCTTGTCAGTCAATTACTCGCTGTATATATATGTTTTTCCCTGTGTTTTCATTTGTCAGTTGTGTAACACTGTAGCTGCTCCTGTTATGTGTTTCTTGGTTTCTCTGGGTTTATTACTTTTAGTTTGTTTCCTTTAAACCTTTTTTGGACTTGGATCTGCCTCCTCTCACCATAATATTTTTACCTCCTCATGGCCTGAGGCCACTATCCCTGCATGACTAAAACTATGACCAAAACTCATGTATGTATGACTCACAGTCTGATGATATTTGTTACTACTACTGGTAAAAAATATTCATGTGTGGAATCTGTGGATAGATGTGAAATCAGTACTTACAGGATCCAGACTTGGGAAGTACATAATGGAGCTGTTTGTGATTTGATTTCTGTCTGGAAAAAATACACAGTTTCCGGTATATAGTGAAGTTTCTGGATCAGTGAGGCATGGTCGAAGAAGTCTTTCAGCAGTAACTTCACGGAATTGACCTATAATGTTTTTGCTACACCTAAGGATAAGCAGGAAACCAATGGTTGAGACCATTTCAAAAGATGTTTTAATCATATGCTTTCTTTTTTTATCACCTTGTAGCTTCAATACCGCCATCAGAGTGGTAAAATGGCATTTCTCCATTGTATTCATCATACACACCCCATCTCACATGAGCCCATTCATGCACAAAGACCCTTCCTGCAAACACACAAGCAAACTGCTAATAAAACAACCAGACTACTGCATTAATAAACCTTTCTATTCTCTTTTATTTTATGATACATAAAGTAAATACAGGTTGAAGGAAGATAAACAATGTTCACCTCTTGCTCCATAAAGCTCAATTAAATCATCATTCAGGAGGTATTCTGGGGTGAAATGAACGTACTCTCCCTCAGTTCCACATTCTCCATACAGATTAGTGTAGGGTTCAACACCGTAAATTGGATTAGCATTATCAATTCTTATTTTGGCCTGCATTTCACATAGAAATCGTTGGAGAAACATCCTATTCAAGTGAAGTAATTCATGTTTGAACAATAATATTTGTCAGGCAAGATAACGTGGCATAATTACCTTTCCAAAGGACTCTGTTCTTGCTCTGGTAAAGTCCGTACCGTTCCACTCAGGTGGTACTAGTATTGTAACTTCTCTGAAATAGACCTTTTCGTCCAGTGCATCATAAAGGTAAAACGACCCTTCTGTGACCATCTCCTGCAGAATGAAAGTGAAAAGATAAAATGAGAAAACTCTGAATACACAAATATAAATCTGATGTTGTTTTTCCACAATCAATCGATCAATAAATAAATAAATAACCTCTAAACCTTAAAGTACATGAAATTTATATTATTAGACAAAAAAGTACATATTTACCTTGATTTTATCAATAAGTCTGTCATCCTGTCGTACTTTTGAACCGATTGCAATGACAATGTCAACATAACCATTTCCATCTAGTCTGATTCCACTGGCGGTGGACGACAGCAACATCCATAATGACACAAACACTGTCCGTGAGTCCATAGCTGCAGTGTCGAGTGTTGATGAACAGCAACTCCCGGGCCATTTTAAACAATATTAAGTCAAAAATTAACTTAAATGTTATAGATAAGAGGGAAGCTTTACTGGCATTGACTGATGGTAACAATAAAATCTCTGTCAGGAAATAGGAAATCAGGAAACAACATGTCATCACAGGCATAAAGCAGCATGCTTATGCTTACGACACATATCATTTTATCAGTCTTGCATTACATTATTTTTTTTACATAAGTATATGCATATATGCTCATAGAGTAAAAACACAAATGTACATATATGCACAGCTCTATATGAAACCTATTAGAAATTGGAACAATTTCAAAAATTGACAAATGTATACTATATAGTATATACTGTCATGTATACATATTAAGAAATATTTGTCTCATATAATTATTAATACACAAAATAAATGTCTTTGTACGTGTAATATACACATTAGGCATATGTGTGGCAAAAGGTCTTAGTATGAATTATACATATAACAAATGAAGTGTATGCAAAATATGTTTTTGATAACTATATGGGATATAAAAATGTAACTTTTGGAAAACATGGTGTGAACATATTTTGAATATATTTTAGGCTACTTTATTGTCAGGTGAAGCAAGGGGAAAATGACTCAGAAGGATTCAGAGGTTAACAGGCTTTTTATTACAGTTCAAAAACAAACAAACAACATTTACAAGGAATGAGAAAGACATCCAAACAGGCAGTGGCAGGACTGGAGCTCACATGGCACTGCAAAACAAGACGATACACAACAACACCTACCAGGAAACGGTCCACAACAGGAAACCACCCACAGAAAAAAACACCCCTGGACCGAGAACACAAGTGGAATAAATAGGGAAGGAAATGAGGAAGGGCAGGTGGGGCAACTTAACCAATTCAGGTAATAAAAAGGGCAGGGTTAAGACAATTGACTGCGGCAACCCAGGCTTATGAAAATATACTGCATTTTCACGATGTTGCTTGAGGTATGTATTACGGTTCAGAATTCAAATATCTGGGAAGTGTCGCTAAAGGTTAATGCTCTATCACGTTGGAAATATTTCCCACACTAAACCCAAACCCAGCCCTATACCTATCCGATAGTGTTAATTTATTCAAAACTGATATAAAAACTCATTTGTTGATGCAGCTGTGCTATTTATATAACTTCCTTATGCGGATTTCAGCTGTTTTTTTTCTGCACCGTAGTTTCACAGGGTTTGTACCGGAGCCACAGAGCAAACTTACTGAATTAGAAAACTCATGCACATGAAGCTTTTTATATGACGGCAACGTTCAAAAGTATCAGTTTTCAAATCACGCAGGATGTTAAAATAATTTTAAAGTCATAACATAATATTCTGGAAGTAACTGTGTAAAATTAGGCTTCTTGTGTGGAAACTGCAGTGATTCGTACATATAGGTATGTTTTTTTTATTTTATTTTATTTTTTTTTTCTTCAGTATTGCAAAAATGTATGAAGGCACATATTTCCAATGAGCATATGTTGCACAGAGGAGCACATGGCACATAGAAACAAAACACAAAACATGACACCATGCTCCTCATTACAGGTTTCCAAATATTAATAAACTTTTTTATTTTTTTAATTATTTTTTTTTATTATTATTATTTTTATTTTGGAAAAAAAATAGTGTAAACACAAAAAAAAAAAAAAAAAAACTTCTATAAAAGTTATTTATAATCCCTAATATTTAAGTAATAATAGCAACAATTTTTATAAATACATTTGGTAACACTTTACAATAACGTTCCATAATGTTAACAAACACAGATTTTAATTTTAATAATGCATTAGTAAATAATGAAATTAACATTAACTAATAAGTGCTGTAGAAGTACTATTCATTCTTAGTTAATGTTAACTAAAGTGATTAACTAATGGTAACTCTCTCTCTCTCCTTCGGCTTGCTCCCTTTTATCAGGGGTCACCACAGCGGAGTGATCCGCATAGCCGATTTGGCACATGTTTTACAATTAACTAATGGTAACTAATGAACCTAATTGTAAAGTGTTACTATACATTTCCGTCAAAACATTGTATGTCTACAGCAGTGGTTCCCAACCACACTCCTGGAGGTCCCCCAACACTGCATGTTTTCTATGTCTCCTTAATCAAACATACCTGATACAGATCATCAGGTCATTAGTTCAAATGTTGTTTGCTACATAAGTATACAGTTTGTTTATATGTTCATAGTGTTATGCCTGAGACTCCCTGGGTTCACCACTGGATGACACAAGTTCAACCCTAGATCACTTCTTTGTTGTTAGAGACTTGTAGCACTCACACCTGTATTAACTCCTAAAGAGCAACCATATTTTGGATTTCTCTCTGGCCTGACATTTAAAGACAGCTTTTTCAGTTTGGATTTCCTATTTCGCATTTTCTACCAAGGAGTGTTTGTTTGTCCGTTGTTTTTCTTTAATACATCCCTAATACACTCCTTATTGGCACCTCTAGAAGTTCTTATTAGTAAAATATATCTATAAGTATAAAATATAAGTATATGTATATGTATATATATATATATATATATATATATATATATATAGAAAACTTTATTTAATAATAAATAAATAAATAAGTAAATAAATAAATGTAATGACTAAAACCAAAGTAAATAGTTCTGATGTGCAGAACAAGATCACTGAGCTTCACAAATTAGAAAGTGTATGTAAGACAAGAGCTAAAGCATTAAAAAATTTCCATTTCCACCATTAAAAATTCCCAATCAACAGAAAAAGTTACAAACGCACCTGGAAGAGGATCTGTGTTTATATTGTCTTAAGGCAGGGGTCTCCAGCCTTTTTCACTTCACGGACCGGTTACGGTTTGAAAATATATTTTTTTTTACTTTCACTTTCTGTGTAGTGAATTGACTGAAGTTAAGACATTCTTAACGGCATAACTTGCGCAAAATTTGCACGTTGCTTGTGATATCCATTGGCTCGCCTTCGTGGTTTAAAACGACGTAACCCCCAAGTGTAACTATAAATAATGCATCTCAATAAATTAGAATGTCGTGGAAAAGTTCATTTATTTCAGTAATTCAACTCAAATTGTGAAACTTGTGTAATAAATAAAATTAATGCACACAGACTGAAGTAGGTTAAGTCTTTGATTCTTTTAATTGTGATGATTTTGGCTCAACAAATTAGAATACTTCATAAGACCAAAAAATAAATAAATAAATAAAAAAAATGTGAATTGTTGGCCTTCTGGAAAGTATGTTCATTTACTGTATATGTACTTAATGCTTGGTAGAGGCTCCTTTTACTTTAATTACTGCTTCAATTTGGTGTGGCATGGAGGTGATCAGTCTGTGGCACTGCTGAGGTGGTATGGAAGCCCAGGTTTCTTTGACAGTGGCCTTCAGCTCATCTGCATTTTTTGTCTCTTGTTTCACATTTTCTTCTTGACAATACCCCATAGATTCTCTATGGGGTTCAGGTCTGGTGAGTTTGCTGGCCAGTCAAGCACACCAACACCATGATAATTTAACCAACTTTTTGTGCTTTCGGCAGTGTGGCCAAATCTTGTTTGAAAATGAAATCAGCATCTTTAAAAAGCTGATCAACAGAAGGAAGCCTGAAGTGCTCTAAAATTTCTTGGTAAATGGGTGTAGTGACTTGGTTTTCAAAAAAACACAGTGGACCAACACCAGCAGATGACATTGCACC
>JAHKKF010527573.1:29479-45871 GCA_019740295.1 Labeo calbasu | reverse complement strand
ATGATTCTTTAGGGTCTTAATGAAAAGTCTATAATATACTTTGGTTAAAAATTCTCAATGGTTCTGTAAAACAACACCCTTTTTACCTTGTCAAAATCAGCTTTGCAAAAATCGTAACCTTCTGAGGGGTTGTTCCTTTAAATGTTAATGAGCTCTGCTCGCCCCGCCCCTCTCTTCTCTCTGTGGAGTCACGAGCCTGTTTACTTTAGCCGCATTTAACGCGTTTAGCCGCTAAACTTAAAAACTAGCACATTATTAGGAAAAGCGATCGCAAAGATTCATTAAAAAACCCTTATACTCACTTCTGCTGTAAGTAAAGCTGGAACACAAATGATTCGCGCGAACATAGACGGATATATGTAGATCGGGAGGCGCATTCCCTTCACAAACATTCCATTCAGACAGACATCTGAGAACGGCTCGATTTAAAAAAGGGGATATTATTTTCACAGATTAATTAAAAACCACTGCATGGATTTTTATCATTATAGGGTAGATTTGTACATACACTGACAACACACATTAATGTTCAAACAACATGTAAAAGTGAACTTAGCATCCGATGACCCCTTTAAGTTTTTAAATGGTACACTATTTATGATTATTGCTAAAATATTTGATAGGGAAAAAAGACAATGAAAAAAAAGAGCACTACAGGACAGTGGCTGTTAAAGGGTTAGTGAAATGTCAGCAAAATGTTCTTAAAGCAAATTTTTGTAAACTGGGCATATGATAATCGCCACCATTAGACGAGCATAACGAGTGATATTTGACCGGGGGACGGCGGGATTTCACGTTGAAAGTTCTCTAGAGACGCTCCTGGTTGAACACATCAGCATGAGACTTTAAACACAATGCTGTTCTATGTGGTTTCTCACTGTCAAAGCAGTGTAAATAATGTAAATATTCTCATGCAGACTCATCAAACTGAACTCATGTCATTGTCTGTGAAAGAGAAACCGAATGGAGCCGGCGCTGGCTGTCAATCAGCTGTCAGCGTTCCGTCCTGCTGCTGTTTGTGTTTGTGTTAATGGCGGAGGCGTTCGCGGAGGGTCTCGAGCCCGTTCAACAGCGCTTGCTAACGCAGACTTATGAAATCTGTTCGCCGTCCAAACCGATTAATGGCGGCACGCTGGATGCGCGGCGTCTCTTCCCTCCCGCCGTGATGTTAAATCATTCATAACGCTCATAATTCATCCGCCGTTCAGAACCTTCCTCTTTGATTAGTGTACGCGATCACGCTTTAATAACGCCAGCAATAAAGTCCTGCACACGGCGGCTGCTTTTATATGGAACAGAAGTGCCTAGAAACAAAAAGGATCATTCTGTTCTTTTCTACAAGAGTCTAACTTTCATTTCGAGAGGCCAAAGCGTCCGGATTTAGCAGCTAAAGTGTGTTGACCTCCACTGAAGCGGCGAAATGTGCCGCCAGTATTTGCTCTTCAGTCACACACACATCATCATATTCCACAGCTGCTGTGATTAAACACACTTTCACAAAGATTCAACTCAGTGTTGTGTGTTTGCTCTAAGCAGAGCTGCAGGAACGAGTGATTTTCATTAATGAGCGTGTGAAGTATCGCGCTGACATTTATTCTGTGACGCGCCATTCTTGACACGGACTTTCTCTCGCTGTCATTTAATTAACCCCGCCGCCGATTAAAATGTTATCGCCATTATCTCCAAGCGGCTCTTTGATTGTTGAGATATGGGCGAGTAAACTATTCAGCGCTTGCCCGTCACATTAAGACAATGCCATATGATATTTGAGGAGTTATTAAAGCATAAAGTGCTGTACGTACCGGCCTTCACCAGCTGATGTTCATGCTACTTCTGAGAGTTTAATTGAGAACACGGAGCACTTCTTTATTGAGCTCAATATCCCACAATTCCTCAAATAAATGAACAGGTTCTGACGACACAAACACTGAAACAACATCAAAAGCAGTTAAAAAAACCCTAAGATATTTTGTCAATTTAAAAGTACTGTGTTACATTACTAGTTATTTAAAAAAGTAATCTGATTACGTAACTCACGTTACTAGTAATGTGTTACTCCATCACTGGTAACTCTCTGTTTCAGAACATTCACATCTCACTAGCTGTGTTTCCATCACCCTGTGTTTATGTGCATTTTGAATTATCGCATCAGAAACGAGTGATGGAAATGCCACATTTTGAATAAAAATCCCTTAATTCGCAAAAACGTTTTTACGCTCAATTGTGGTTTTTGACGTCTGCCAAATAAATTCCTCCATACGCATCAAAAGAGTCACGTGACTTTGCACTATGGGAGGACAAAAACAGTGGACCGATCTCGTCCCACAGCATCTGAAATGTTGTTATGGTCATTCTGAAATGGTCATCACAGTATTTCTGTCAGTTTTGTTCTCTTTGACTTGTTGGATGGAAACTGTGTTTATTCGCAAATGTTTTATGTGATATTCCAATTTTGTGCATGAGTTAAATTCGTACTTTTGGATGGAAACCCGGCTCTTTCTTTTCCCTCTTTTTCACTTTCTTTATTAAATAAAAGTATTTTAAAGTATGCTGAAAACCAAACAATTTGTGACCCGGACCACAAAACAAAAAGTCACAAGAGTAATTTTTTTAAATTAAACGATATCATTTGTCGTCTGAAAGCTGAATAAATGATCTTTCCCTTGATGTGTGGTTTGTTATGATAGGACAATATTTGTCTGAGATACAACTATTTGACAATCTGGAATCTGAGGGTTCAAAAAAAATCTAAATATTAAGAAAATCACCTTTAAACTTGTCCTAATGAAGTACTTAGCAATGCCTAATACCAATCAAAAATGAAACTTTGATATGATTGATAATGATTGATTATTTTGACCCATACAATGGCTTTTGCTACAAATATACCCGTGATACTTCAGACTGGTTTTGTGCTCCAGGGTCACATATTGAACCTCATTGACTTCAATTAGATGGACAAATCTCTCAAAATGAAAATACACAACATACAGCACCTTTCAGAGCCGTTAATAATTCATTCATCTGTAGTAAATTATAAATACCAAATTAATATTGTTCGTTAGTCAGAGAGAATGAAGTGAAATGAATATTTCGAGTCCACATTATAATCTCTGTGAGGAGCGTCTGTATGATCTGATGTTTACTTGATTTCTCTAAACACATATTCAGATTCCGTTTGTTCACAGCTAACACAATGAAGCTTCATTAATCTCAGTTAAGGTGGTTTATAAATGTTAAGTTTAAGTTCATGTTAAGTCGTGTTGACTACTATTAAGCTTATAGTAAAGTGTCTTTTGATTGTGTCACGAAATTTTCATTAAAAAATGCATAAGAACCGGTTCATGCTGATGATAAATCCTGATCTCTGGATCTCCATTAGAGACTGATGCTCACCGATCAGGGACGAGCTCTTCTGGACGTCATCGGTGTTCAGACGCTGGCTGTGGTTTTGTTCTCTGTGAGACGCTCTTCAGTCTTCATGTTCACAGCCGTCCTTCAGACACACGTTGTTTTAATGAACGGAGCGATTCACAGGTGAAGACCAGCTCAAGAACATCTGCGACACAAGGGCAAATATTTGAAATTAAAGAGTATTTTGTTGAGAAAATGAATGAGAAATGCATCAAAATTTGTCAAAATTCAGAGTCACGCAGTGGATAAAAATCTAATAAATCTTAAAAAATGAAACATTTTTAAATAAAAACTATTCAAATAAAACACCCACTAATAAAAATTAAATGTTAATGAGAAATCTGTGCCAAACTCTGATATTTGTAAGCCTGGAATACAAAAACAGTGTTAAGTAGCACGGGTATATTTGTAGCAATAGTCACCAATACATTGTACGAGTCAAAATCATTGATTTGTCTATGCTGCCAAAAATCATTAGGATATTAAGATCATGTTCCATGAAGATATTTTGTAAATTTACTACCGTAAATATATATAACTTCATTTTTGATTAGTAATATGTATTTTTAAGAACTTCACGGGGACAACTTTAAAGGCGATTTTCTCAAGATTTTGATTCCAGATTTCCAAATAGTTGTATCTCGACCAAATCCTGTCCTAACAAACCATAAATAAACGGAACGCTTATTTATTAAGCTTTCAGATTATGTATCCATCTCAGTTTTACAAAATTGTCCCTTATGACTGGTTTTGTGGTCCAGGGTCACAGATAGTCACGGTTCGCTCTCTAATAACAGTATCTTACTCACGGTGACGTAACACAGAATAATGCTGAATTCATTCTTACAGCAACTTCACAAGCCCAGCGCACAACTTTTGTTATTTCTCAGGTGGTTTTTCTTTTCCTTTGCCGTTTTTCTGCTTATGCCCGACATTCTCTATTATTAAGCAGAAGTCTTGTGTGGATTGTCTTCAGCAGCATCTGCTGACCGCGGTCTCACCTGGAGGCGCCGCGTGCGGACGGCCAGGTGCTGCGTCATCAGGAACCCAGCGTCTCTCATCTGTGCTTTCAGAGGAGCGTCGGGCGTCTGGGGCCCGAGACCAGCAGCGGCTCATGTAGCGCAGATCACACGCCTGCACACGGACACACGTCACCTCTGACCACACACACACACACCTGATAACGCACACGTCACCTCCGACCACACACACTTCATATCACACTCATGCTTAGTTCATTTTTAATAGTACTTGCTCAATGTTAGCTTGAGCTCTGACTGCAATTGTGTTAATAATAATAAAAAAAAAAATAGAAAAAATATAAATATGTACACTGTCACTCAAAAGTTTGGGATCAGCAAGATTTTTTATGGTTTGTAAAGACGTTTGTGTTCATTTGATCAAAAATACTGAAACAAATTTCATATTGTGAAATATTATTACAATGTAAAACTATGTTTTTTCTATATTAATATACATTAAAATGTAATTTATATCTGTAATTAAAGTTGAATTTTCAGCATCATTACTCCAGTCTTAAGTGTCACATGATCCTTCAGAAATCATTCTAATATGCCGATTTATTATTAGAATTATCAATGTTGAAAACATTGTGTTGCTTATTATTTTTTTGGAACCTGTGATTCTTTTTTTTTTTTTTCAGGATTCTTTGATCAATAAAAGTTTAAAAAGAACAGCATTTATTTAAAATAGAAAGGTTTTCTAACAATATACACTACTGTTCAAAAGCTGGGGTCAGTGCATTTTTATTCTTTCTTTTTTTGAAAGAAATAATACTTTTATTCACCAAGGATGTGTTAAATTAATAAAAAGTGACCGTGTAGATTTACATTGTTAGAAAAGATTTATATTTTGAATAAATGCTGTTCTTTTCAACTTGTTATTCATCAAAGAATCCTCAAAAAAAAAAAAGAATCACAGGTTCCAAAAAAATATTAAGCAGCACAACTGTTTCCAACATTGATAATTCTAATAATAAATCAGCATATTGTTCTGATTTCTGAAGGATCATGTGACACTTAAGACTGGAGTAACAGCTGATGAAAATTCAGCTTTGCATCACAGGAATAAATTATATTTTAAAGTATATTAAATTAAAAACCATTATTTTATATTGTAATAACATTCTGCAATATTGCTTATTTTATAAGTAATATATTATTTACATATTATTTTTTCTGCATTTTTGATCAAATAAATGCAGCCTTGATGAGCATAAGGGTCTTCTTTAAAAACATTACGAGTCTTACTGATCCCAAACTTTTGAGCAGCAGTGTGTGTATTTTTTACATTGTTTTATTATACATATTAAAAAATCACCCAAAATAACAAAAACACACAATAAATAGCTAAAACTGTAAATAAAATCAAAATGGAAATAGAAAATGTGTATAAAAATGATTTTTCAAAGTTGGAAAGAAAAACTCAAAATTCAGTCGGTCATTTGTCATTTCTTTGGAATTCTTTGTGAAATTTACAGAGTGAAAACTGTAAATCCTACACTCATTTTTAGATTGTCATTACTCAATGATATTAAAATAACACTGATTCTGATTCATTCAAACCTACTGCTGTGTGACATGAATGTGGAACAACATTAACAATAAAAAACATCACAAAGGAAACAGCTCAATTGAGACCACACACACACACACACACACACACCACACACACACACACACACACACACACACCACACACACACACACACACACACCACACACACACACACACACACACCACACACACACACACACACACACCACACACTCTTTCTCACACACACAGACTGCTGATTTTACCTGTCGTCAACCATCTGATGTGTGTGTGTATATATGATGTGTGTGTGTGTTTGCGTGTGTATGTATGATGTATGTGTGTGTGCATGTGTGTGTGTGTCTGTTCCAGAGCAGATTCACCCGTGAATAATCGTCTGTAACGTGGTAAATTAGAGGCTCTGGAATTCTGCGTGAGTTTAATAACATCCTGTTGTGGCGAGAGGTTAACAATCGAACGTGCAGCGCGGCGTGTTATAAATATCAGCGCTTGGCCAGAAACATGCAGGATTTATTCTGACGTTTCCATGGCAGCGACAGACGGGTCAAACACTCGCGCAGAAACTCATCAGCAGTAACCAGAAGAACTAGTTTGATCGCTTGATTCCTTCTTTAGACGCGGCTGTCTCAGAAAGTTCAGTGTGTTTCATTAACAAACTTTCTCCTCTTGATTTAAGTTAATTGTGTGTCTGTGAATAATACAGCAGAGAACAGTATGAAACGAATCCTCAGATCATCACGTTACTGCACCGAATGATCAGACTCAGAAAACAGGAGGGAAAACTCAGAATAGAACCGAATCTACAGACCTGAAGATCTGATGGAACCAAAACACCCACCATAGCAACTGCCCAGAATGCCTTAGCAACATCTTAAGAAGCACTCAGGAAATGTGTGATGAGCTTCACATGCGCAAACATAACTTACATAAACTCACATTTCATTCATTCACTGTTTGCGGGAGTCACGCGTCCAAGAATTAAAGTCTTCAAAATGTCTTAAATCACAGTAAATACTTACATTAAATAAATAAATAAAAAATAAGCTCCCTCAGTATTTCTGTGTTGTTTTGCAATTCAAATATATTAACACCCTTAAATCAAGACACAGGAGATGCAAAATGAAGATGTGAAGTGTTGCTTTCTGAGAAATTGATCAAAATGAAAGGAACTTATGATTAAAACAAGAACAAATATCTGTCAGTGAGGAACGGAAACCCGTTTCTCTTCGAAGTAAGTTGATTTTTCAGAGTCCATTAGCAGATATTTGTTCTTGTTTTAATCATAAACTCACTTCATTTGGATCAATTTGTGCTACCAATTTCTCATATTTTATCTTCTGTCATTCTAGTAAATGTGTCTTGATTTCAGAATCTTTAGTCATTTGCACTGGAAAACAGCACAAAAACACTGAGGAACAGCAGCAGAAGTAAAAACTATTTCTGTATTTTACTGTTTGGGATTTTTTAATGAAATAAAATAAATGAAAAAGAAATGGAGATCTGTTGAAAGTTGTATTTTCAAAGTTTAGGGTGTTGCTAATAGACATTTAGAGATCATACTGACGTATTGTGTTTTACTTACATTTTCTTCACTTGGTCATGAAAGGTTTTATATTTACCTTCATCAAACCTGCCGAAATCCCGTGTATCTGACACTGATCACAATTGTTTTCTCAGAACTCGAGTCCTGTCATCCTGTCTCTCACACACACACACACACACACACACACGTCACATCAGTCTGTCATATGTGGCCTGTCAGCAGATTCAGACACCAGTCTCGTGTTTTTCTCCCAGCAGGACAGATTATTGGCATCACGGGGGCAGAGGAGGAAAAATGAGCTCATGAGAGACTGAGATCACTGCTTTCATCTGAGTCCTGTGAGTGTGTGTGTGTGTGAGTGTGTGTGTTCTGGTATATATATGGTTTATGAGGACACAGATGTGTATAATTACATGGGTACGACTAAAACGTAAACATGGTTTATGAGCTTTACACTTACTGTGCACTCTGTAAAGGGTAAGGGGTCTGTACAGTAGAAAAACAATTACACCTATGGAATGAACCCGTAAAACGTGGAAACCCAACATGTGTGTGTATGATGGTGTGTGTCCATACACACACACACACACGTGTGACAGCTGACAGCACCTTTCAGCTGATTCAGGTTTGATTAAAAACATCATCAATCTGATTGAACTGAGCGAGGATCTTCATTTTGCTTCTGGATTTCTTACAGTTTTATTTTAGCACCAGTAGCTGAGGAGATTGAGCTGAAGAACATCATAACTGATAGATAAACGCAGGCAGTGTTCGCTTTATTTCTGATGAATAAAAAAACAGAACATAAATCATGAGAACGGTCCAGACAAAAGTTATGAACAACCGTTCTTCCAGTAACATTAAAAGAGAAATTTACAGAACATTGATCAAACTAAATGATCAAAGGGAATGTTCCCTTAACATTCACACGAACATTAAATAATTGTAAAACATTTATATTAAAACAAGAACAGACATCTGTTAATAAAATAAATGAACACTTAAATTAAGTGTTAGTCCACTGGTACATTTGTTCTTGTTTTAATCATAAACTGTTTAATTTCTCCTAAAACAAGACTTTATATGTTCATTTTGCTTCTCCGGTAAACGTATCTTGATTTGTGAATCTTTAAACATTGCGTTTTTTGCAGGTACAGTAAAAGTGACTTCCATATGTTTGGATCAGATTCAAGTCTTGAGCAGTTTTTGGAGATGTGCTGCAAGTTGTATTTTGAAAACATTCAGACCATATTGACATACTGTGTTTCCACCTGCAGAATCACCCAGTACAAGTCAAGTCAGTCAGGGCGGTTTTATTTATAAAGCACTTTACACAATGGACATTGTTTCAAAGCAGCTTCACATAGAAACATCACAGTAATAATGACTTAAGCGCTGTAATGTCTTCATTTAGCAGTTCAATTAAAAAAAGATGCCTTAATAGCTGCGCCTATAGCGAGCCTATGATAGTAGACTATTCTGAACACAACCTTTAATTAAATCATTTTAAAGTCACGACTTGATGATTTCTTGCGCTGTTTTCTTTCTTTCATTATAAATTGCCTTTTTTCCTCATTAACAAACGCATTTGCTCATTAAGAGTGAACGTGCAGCTCCGTTAATTACACCGAAAGCACACAAACCGCGATTCTTGGAAGGATCACGTGACGTGAGGAACAAAAGCCTTCGTGAATCGCAGTGAAACATCTCTAACCCTCCTGCAATATAATCGACACATCATCATCGGCAGCGGCTGCATTAACGCGCGTGATCTTTGCTAAAGGCCCGTCTCACGGCGGATCTCAATGGAGGAGTCACGTGCTCGCGCGTGTCCCTCTAAATTGTTTGCCGTGACATTTGGGGCCAAAGCAATCCATGCCTCATTTTCTCAGCCTCAAAGACCAGCAGTCCATTAGATCGATAGCGCAGAGATCTGCCGTAAATATCACGCGCGCGGGAGAACGAGACGCGCTGTCTGTTTGCGGCGCGCCGCCGGGAGATCTGATGCGCGCAATCGGGCCCTTCCCCAGTGCACGTGGGCAGCACAAAAGAAGCTTTACAGTAATTGTGAGTTATTAAAACCGGTAATCACCCCCCGAGCGCAATGAGGTGTAATGAACTTCACTGCTGGAACGTCGTGCAGACAGATAAGAAGGAAACTCGTGTTTGTGAGAGAAAGTCATCAGCTGTAACCCCAGAAGCGCGTTTTCCCCGATCGGCACTCAAAGGGAATCAAAACAGCATTGAGTTGAAAAGCTCAGGCGCGTCCGCCCACCCGCGCGCACTCCCACGCGCGTCCGCCCACGACGCCTCTCAAAGCTCACGGAGCGCGCCGCTGAAGAGCGCGAACGCAGAAAGCGCGGGTCAGCGCAGGGCAAGGGTCAAAAACCGAGGGTGCGCGCGCTTGGGCTCGCTATTAATGAGCGTGATTCGTCATTTATGATTTAATTGGGAGCGTCTTTATTCATCAGCACATTTGTGCTGCAGTGTAAGAGGACTCGAGAGGGATCGAGCCGCTTTAATTGCGAGCGCGCTGGCAACACAACACAGCAGCCAGCATTTCATACATGCATCAGCATTTTACACTCCTTCTATGTATTGGTAACTGAAAAAACTGATGATACTGGGTTTTTTTGCCCAATATTAGCATACATTTAATATTTGGTTCTGGTGCGTTTTAGGCTCAGCTAACAAAAATATAAGCTAACAGAATCAGCTAACAAAAAAAGAACGTTTCCATTAAGTTATGAGAACGCTATTTTTGAATGTTCTCTGAACGTCCAGTTTTTAAAATGTTTTAAGAGTGTTCTCTTGGTTATCTGAATGATGGGAACACTCCATTTTATAATTTTGGAAACATTACTTTCGAGCGTTCTAAAACAAGTAGTAACATTTAAAATACATTAGATAAACGTCCAACTAAACGGTTTCAAAAATAAAACATTATGTGAATGATGTACAAGTATGTGTGTTTGAACATAATTAAAGAGCAGATAACTCTGATGGAACGTTCTATTAATATTACTGAAAGAACGTTTGTCCATAGGGGAGCGTTTCCCAAAAGCATCGTTAGCCAACTATGGTCGCAAGTTCCGTCCCGAGATAGCACATGTACGTCTGCAAGATGTCTGTTAAAGATCTCTTGATCTGGAAAGCATCTGCTGTGTACAAACATCTGCCAGACGTCTGTAAGATGTCAGTTTTACATACATTCTAAATCATGAACCCGGGCTGGTTCCACAAGGGTGCTAAGCACCCTCAACCGAAATCAATAGCACCCTCTGCTGTATTAATGGCATTTTATTGCAGATTTAGCAGCAACTATCCAGTGCGAGATCAGTTTCTGTTTCAACATGTTGAATTCAGTAATGTAGCCAATCACGTCCATATCTGTTGATTTCTTAGTTCTTAGTTTCGTCAGTTCAACAATGTAGGGCCGTTGTTAAAGACGTCACACGCTGTGATGCACATGCGCACTACTCAAAAAAACGGCGCTTACAGAGGAGGCACAAAAATATATGGATTAAACTGCATTTATATTTAGACAGAATGGAAGATATAGATTGTACTGCATGTTGGTTTGCTTATTGTGCCCAAGATCATAATTTATTTTGCCTATAGGCTATGATTCTAAACACAGGTCGAGAGCTGTAGTTCCAACCACGCAAGTTTGTGGCGCTGTTTGCGAATGTTCATTTGTTTGCGAACTATGATTTTGGGAAACACGAATCAATGAGCTCTGTTGGACACGATGGAACTTGCAAAAATAGTTGGTTAACGATGCTTTTGGGAAATGCACCCCAGAACATTAGCTGTTAGAAAAACAAATGGCACTCTGGAACATTAAAATGTTCTTCACATTAAGAAAAAAAATGGTTCTTTTAAAAAACTGATCACTGAAAGATTCTTTGAGGAACCAAAACTAGTGCATCGCTATAAAAAAACCCTTTTGGAAACTTTTTTTTTCTCTTTGTAGTTTATTTAGTGAAAAGGCTTATTTGGATTTTTAAAATGTTCTTTACACAACAACAACAAAAAAAAACTACTTTAAAGAATTGATCAATAAAAGGTACTTTGAGAAACCAAAAGTTCTTCTATAGCATCACTGTGAAAAACCCCATCTGGAAGTTCTCACTATGGTTCCTTTATGGAAATGTATAGTATTTGTATTCAAACAGTCACTATGAATGAGGTGAAACAACACTCTAAACAAATGTCATTTTGAAAGACGCTTTTTTTCCCAATTCATAACATGGAAAGTTAGAAGAATCACAGAGAATTCATATAAAGCTTCTTTAGTGCGGTACGAAACGTCACCGAAAGCGTTCAAACGGCACTTACTAAACGAGTTTATCTCGCTGCGATAGTTGCTGATGTCAACACGCTATCAGAGGAGCCTCTCGCGCCAGAGAAACTGCTTTTGAAATGATAATGCGCCGGAACGGAATGGAAATCAAACGTGTTTTGTATTGAACAGAAGGGTCGCTGAACGGCGTCGCTGGGGAGCGTTTGAAACGCCATACACCTGTATTCATTGACAGGCAATTTGCACGAGCTCGAGGCGCGCTCAGCTTTCCGACGGGTCGCGCGTCCCGCGTGAATACGCGACATGGGACCGCGTCTTACATTTTAGCGGTCGGTTTGTTCAACTCAGATCCATTAGGAGTGTTCTGACCATTAGCTTTCTCTCTCTCTCTCTCTCTTTGTGGAAGAAAAATAGGCGGCAGGGGCTGGAAAGACAGAGAGGCCAAAAATAGAAGCCATTACTCCATTATTACAGCCTATCGTCTGTTGCTAGGCAATGGTATCAGATTAACACTAATTATCATTTTATCACACTTTCTTCTCTCTTTCCTCGGCTCTCCGCTTCATTCCTCCGCAGAGAACCGCAAATAGGATCCTATGCGTTGAAGTGCTGTCGGAAGCCTCCGAATCCATTAATCAAAATATCTGTTCCGAGGTTTTTCATTCGCCGCCGTTTTTACACGAGACTTAATGAATATCGGAGGAGCCGTGGCGGCCAAAGCCGAGCGCACCTTTGCGTTTCGCTCTTGGAACGCCGACGGAAACGCACCATCTGGAAACGGAACGTTCCAAATCCAGCACATATGAAGAACCCCAGCTTTTTAATCAGACCGGAGCACGTGACTGACGTTCGCTTTCTTTGTCTTTTGGCAAACGTACGCCGTTCTCTATGAACAGGTCTGGGTGCTAATGAACAGACACGTAGAGCCGGTGCTGAGGAAGCCCGTCATTGAGCCGGTGACGGCGTCTCAAACACCTTCCCCTCGGTTTGATTTATTCGTGTGGATCCGCGACGCGCGTGTAGGCCGCAGCTCGAGGGCACGCGCTCATTGTTCCAAACCTGCCCATTGTTTCAGAGCTCAGGGCCAGTAATGAGGGACCGACAGGAGCCGAACACAGCGCTGCTGTCAGAGTGAAGAATGCAGCCGCGCAGCACACACACACACACACACACACACACAAAACACACATATATAAATACACACACACACAGATCTGTAATTGAGAGCGTACGTGTGTGTTTAATTAGATGTTGTGACCCGGTGTTGCTTTAATACTCGTCCTCCATTACTCAGAGTGAATTATTCATACTCCTGAACATTAAACTGCTTTAACCTGTGATATATGCTGTGGTTTCTGTGTCTCGCTGTTAAATCTCCTTACAGGTGTTCTTCAGTCATAGTTCAGAGTATGCCGCCGCTGACTTTCACAGCTGGGTTTATAAACGATTAATATTCATTAAAGCTGTGGATTTAACTGCACTGACACCATCAGATGAGAACAAAACTCCAACTGAATCGATCTGAATAATGACTCCATTGTCTTCCGCAGAGCTGCTTTACTGCTGAAATTGAGTTCGTTTCATAATCGATTAATTCCGCAGCATCAACACTGGTATTTTCCTTTTTATCTCTGTTTGAAGCAAAAAGTACGGTATAAAGTGGTGTAGAAATAAACAGGACTTATATACACTGACTGCCCCAACAAACATGAGACGTCCACCCGACGTGCAGATCATGTCTATATTCCGACAAAGACGTTGAAATGACGTCGTTTGGAGGTCGTTTGCTCAGTGGGGCGTGTACAGTGTGCAGGTGTGCTTTGATTATTTTCAGATGTGCCGCATTTGTGATTCCGGTAAGTTCCCGTGTGATTCCTGCGCAAACGTCCGTGCTCCACTTCCCACAAAATCCTGACTCTCCAACTTCCTCAACATCTCACCTTGAAAACGAGCCATCCCGCTTTGATTTATAGCATCGGAGGGAAGAGTTTCCATCTTCACCCCCCAGTTGTCACAGCCGTTCTATAATTGGACGAGCCGCGTGACCGACCTAGCCGGCGCTTTCGGGCGGCCATCTTGGGGAATTTTCCTACCTTTTCCCTCCTCTGCACCGGATCGGAGGCGAAAAGTAGGACGTCGTTCATGTTGTCATTAATTGCGCTTCCGTTTCTGGAAAAAAGAGAGAGGAGAGGTTGGGAGAAGAGCCTTCATTGTCCTCTAAGGGTAAAAGCAGAGAGAGAACGTCGCTTCAGCGGCCGATGTTTCCTCAACAAGCGTCACTGACCTCAAAGTGTCACCTGACCACGTTTCATCCTCACCGCCTCATTGTGTCACCATCTCTGCTCCAGAAACACTCTCACAGCTTACACCAAGGACTGTTACGAGTTAAGAAAACACTCTGAACAATGTTTACGGAACTTACTTAGAACTTGACTAATTTTTGATACACATTCTCATAACGATGAGAGAAAATGTTCTCCAAATGTTCTCGTTTTACTTGATAAATGTTCTTTATGTGCTTTAAATGACGTTGTAATCAAAGTTCTCAGAATATTAAAAATAAACATTAAAATAACGTTATGTTTTGGATAAAACTAAAACTAGTAGAATGTTGTAAGAAATATTTTTGTAACCTTTATAGTTATACTCACCACAACAAGAAAACTGGACATTTCAGCACTGTAAAAATGACAAAATGTAAAAATTGAATGGTAAAAGACTGCAAAAATGCTACATTAAAAATCTGTTAAACGGTTAACGGTTCCCCTACTATATACGGTTTTGGACACTGCGTGTAATTTTACGGTAGTATAGCATTTTCAGAAGTGGAAAAAGAACATTAAATCTACAGTAAATAACTGTAAACTGACTTTCCCAGAATTTTAAAATTGAAAAATTCTTTAGATTTTTTTTTTCAATTTGATGTTGTTGCTTTTATTTGTTGAAATAACCGTTTCTTCTTAGTCTTAGCAGTTTTGTATATTAGAGTTGTATGTTACACCTAATGTTATTAAACTAATGTTTATTGCATTATGTCAGTTAATGAAATGATGGTATTTAAATGTAAATTTCACTTAAAACCATAAAACGTAAAAACGTCGCATACCGTATTTTTTCACAGTAAAATTCTAACCACCCCAGCTGCCGTTTTTTTTACCATAAATTTTACTGAATGTACAGTAAATGTTTCCCAGTGTTTTTATGACCTACATTCATTACCCGTGTCTCATCTCAGATTACACCTCAGGACTCCAGATTGGAGCTCCAGCTCTGCTTCAGGCGGTTGGTGAGATTCTGTGACTCGTTCTCGGATCTAAAGGTGTTTGTGGAGGTTCCTGCATGCAAACTCAGTTACACACGTAGAGTCGGTTCCAGCGCTGTTCAATCTGCTCTGGGTCACTGCAGACCGTCTCTCTCGAGTACAGAAATCCAATTAGCTGCTGAAAACACATCATGTATTTCACGCTAATTACTCTGCTGTGTGTGATACAGTGTTTCTGTGAGATTCACTTCTGAACAGAAGCAGATTTGTTCATTAAATCTGTATCATGTTCATGTGAGCTTTCCTACAGTTTCACTGCACAAGAGTCACAAACTCCAACTATAAAGAGCCACGTTTGTTCACAGTGACTTCACTATGATTATTCACAGCGTTCCTTTTGGCCATCCACAAATTGGAACAGAAAGTCTTACATTCATGAAGTCATGAATATGTTCTGTATTTTTGTCTTGTTTTACAACACAAATGTCTAAACGTACTGGAGTTGCAAAATGACAATGAAGTTGCAGAAATCCTGACTCATAGTTATTGTAGGAGTACCTAAAACCTTCTTTACTATGGTAAAATCATGGGAACGTCTCTCCAGCTTATTGCTTTAGGGCAGGTGCTTAAAGGAGAAGTCCACTTTCAGAACAACAATTTACAGATAATGTACTCACCCCCTTGTCATCCAAGATGTCCATGTCTTTCTTCCTTCAGTTGTAAAGAAATTTTGTTTTTTGAGGAAAACATTTCAGCATTTTTGAACTTCCAAAATGTAGTTTAAATGCGGCTTCAAACGATCCCAGACGAGGAAGAAGGGTCTTATCTAGCGAAACCATCGGTTATTTTTATTAAAAATGTATCATTTAAATACTTTTTAATGTCAAACGCTCGTCTTGTCTTTCTCTCCCTGAACTCTGTGTATTCTGGCTCAAGACAGTTCGGGTATGTCGAAAAACTCCAATTGTATTTTCTCCCTCAACTTCACAAATCATTTCAAAATCATCCTACATCACTGCAGAAGCACCGACACAGTCTTTACAAAGAAGATCAAACACCCTTAACTAAAAAGGTAAAACAGCGATATAGGACGATTTTGAAGTTGAGGGAGAACATGAGATGGGAGTTTTTCCACATACACTAACTGACATGAACCAGAACAAAAACAGTTCAGACAGAGTAAGACAAGACAAGCGTTTGACATTAAAAAGTAGATAAATTGTATTTTTTAAATGTAAATAACCAATCGTTTCGCTAGATAAGACCCTTCTTTCTCAGCTGGGATCGTTT